>OMNZ01047019.1:0-30510 GCA_900303255.1 Lesueurigobius sanzi | reverse complement strand
AAGTATTTTAGCTTCAATTAAGAAAAAAATGACTTCCTGCACTTAAAATGAGATAATAAATCAAAGTTGACTTCAAATTATATGCTTTTTCTTATTATAAGTAAAAAAAAAAAGATAATTTTACTTTACAAAATTACTCAGAATAACATCAAATATTTTGAATTCAAGCTAATTTTACTTATCAATATATCTCTTTTTGCAGTGTGTAAATAGGATCCAACATTTTCAATTTCATTATTACAAATTTGAGTTTTTTTGGCCAAAAAGTGCCAAATTGTGCCCTATTTATTACAATGGGATTCCGCCTAGACTATTTTAAATCAAAACCTCAATAACTTTTCAATTATTTATTGTTACAGAAATAAACAGTTGGTAAAAAGTCAATAATTATCATGTAGTTACTATTTTTGATGTTTATTTTCTTCTTCAAAATGTAAACAAACTGCTGACCTGCTATAATGTATGTTTTTTTAGGCGGAATTCATATTTTCTGTCTTTCAACCTCAATTACTCAGGCCCACTATGATTTTCTTGAAAATGTTCACATTTACAGTCTCCCCATAGACATTTATATCGTATGAGAGCAATATGAACATTGTAGACATTTTACAAGGTGTTTCAGCCTTCAGAGGATATGTATACCAAATTCATAAAAAACTGCCACGGGCTTAAGAGGTTAACCTTTCCTTACCTATCAGCTATTCTTGTGACAGTAACAGTTCGTGGTTTAGAGTTTGGCGTAGGGCTGGACGAGAAGATTGAATCGTTATATGATTCTTGTAGCAATCTGCTATTTTGGAGAGATTGTCATATAACTATGACACATGAGATTCAGTGTTTCTCTTTATTCTAGGCTCAAACCCCACTCACTCCTCCAATGAGTGGGTCTCACGCTCTGAGTGATTGACAGGCAGATGTGTCCAATCACAATGAGGTGAAAACCTTCAGAAGCAGCAGGTGGCTTTACCTCTTAAAGGCAACATAAAGATATTCATTTTGATCAAATCTAAATTGTGATATGAATTTATCGCCCATCCTTTGTTTGGAGGAATAGAATGGAAATCTTGCTGTCTGTCTGGTATAACCCATCTTGAAAGGATCAAACTAAACCAGATCCACAGGTGTTTCGGACCAATCACGTGGAGTATTGCCGTAAGCAGACATTTGTAGAGAACAATAAGCATGGCCATGGTGCAGCGGTTTGTGCTCGTGCTTCACAGTAACTCTGGTTTCCTCTACCACCAAAAACATGTACAATAGGTCAGCATGAATGAGAGTGAGAGAGTGTCTTTATAAACAATTTAAACCGGAGCCTGTTCTAATTTGCACTGTTATATCAGCCGTTTTGAGCTCTTGACAAGATGCATGCATAAAAGAAATAAAACACAACTCAGCTTTACTCCTGTCCTGTTCTCCATGATGGAAGAACTTCACCTTTGTTAAAAACTTAAAAATGGACTTAACACAACATGGGCCCCCCAAGAACTACAAAAAAGTTTTATTAACAGCAATGACTTCCCCTTTTTACAGATAAGTTAGCCTATCCTGTAATGAACATGGCTGACACTGTACCATGTTGGACAAATCAAGTTTGATCCACCTGACATAGATTTGGCCTCTGATTGCAAATGTTTTTAATTCCCATCTGTACCAACATTTGAACAAGCTGAAGCCAAACTAAAATACTTGTTTACATACCGAAGGACATCTGAAGAGACTTGGAGCAAAAAGCTTTCACAACTGCGTCTAATTAGTGAGCCACAACATTTCAAAATAATATATCACTTGAATGAGAAAAACGTTGTCTCTTCCCACACATCTAGCCACTGTTTGGTAGCTAGTCCTTCGTTTTTCTCACATGGTGCTAATTCACTGGATTATTGCGATACTTCAGTTACACCAGAATGTGTGAGAAGACTGGGACAAGATGAAGTTATGGGCACAAGACTGTTCTCTAATCAAGAGCATTTTTCGAGCTCTATTTCAGTTTGCGGTTCTCTGATTAAGGATGCGAATGGTTTCATGGACTGCTCCTCCTATAAGTCCTTATTGACAAAAAGTTCTTAAGTCGTTGTTTTACGCTTTTGTTATGATTGAATGGGACATACAAATGGTAAAATGGTTTCTTAATATCAAACATTTTCTGTACAGCCCCACTACACATAGTCCATTTTCTTTTCCGTTTTTGGTAAGTCCTCGTTTCATTAAATTTCATTTTAGCCGGGGACAAAAAATGTGGGGACAATATCTGCTGTAGATGTAAGTTATCAGCCTATAGGCCCTGCGTCACACCCACAATAGTATTTAGTGGCTTTTTTATTATGCTAAAATGAATTGAAAGCTGCTGGAACTCATAGCATACCTCTGGAAGTGATTAGACCTCAAAACCTTGTCGAGTGCATTGCATTCAGACAATCGAGGGTGTGACCAATATTGTATGTGTAAGTGTGAGTGAGAAACAGAAATGCATGTGTGTTTGCAAGAAAGAGAAAGCAAGAGAGAAATGATGGAGAAAGAGAGAGAGAGAGAAAGAGAGAGAGACTTGGGCGTCTCTGTTATGCAAGCAATCCTCAGTATGCATGTAGATTTGGGTGATGTGTGGCTCCTGTGGTTGGCTGTCCTCTGTGTCACTGCCTTTAAAACAGATGCCAAGAGAAATGTCTTCTTTACAGGCTTTGGCCGCCACATGCTTTGGATCATGTGGATAGGACTGCAGAGGAGAAGCTTATGGGAAAATGTGTGTATCTAAAAGCACAGACAAACATGCACAGTCATACATTCCTTATGAAAGTGATTTCCCAAAATAAAGCATTTTGGTGGATACTTTCTATGACAAATTCAAAAGGTATTTGACCACCTACTACGATTACATCCATTGACTGCAGAAGGTGTCGTATCTCACCAGGTTGCAATAAGTGAGTGTGTACAGTGGCATCTCAGTTTCCTCAGTTGAAGAAAGATGAATTTCAAATGATGTGTGAACAGTCTGTCTCTGGAGCAGTGAACCAACCTCTGGCCCAGAATGATGTCTGTCTCAGCGCCAGTGACACAGGAATGTGTCATAGTTTCTGCAAAGCCACTAAAGTGCAGCAAATAAACATTCCAGTACTGCAGTGTCAGTGCTGAGCCCTCACCCATGGTAGCTGTAAAATACACATCATAATTAAAACCAACATCTCAGTCTATATCTTCTCTTGATTTAACACAGACAGGATTGACGTGTCTGTTTCAGTAAATGGTGTCTCATAAGTGAATTCTGCAACATTTTAAAATGCTGCTGTTCTGTGATTTATACAGTAACTCCTATGAGGTGAGGGATGCTTACACTTCTGTCCCCTTCCCAGTTCTCAGACCCTCGGATCACAACCTCATTCATGTGCTCCCCAAATACAAGATCCAAGGGTTGAAGAGGTCCAGCACAGATGAGGTCTATGAGGTGTGGACCGAAGAGACCAATGAGGAATTGTTTTCTGAACCACAGACTGGAGCATGTTCGGCTGTTCTTATGGAGATGACATCAATGGTCTGACCCACTGTATTATGGACTACATTGACTTCTATGTGGACAACAATGTGCCAACCCAGAAGGTACGGTGCTTCGCCAACAACCACCAATGTCCAAGATAAGAAGAGGACTCTCAACTCAGAGGACACAGAGCATAGGAGAGTTCAGCACAAGCTGAGTGTAGGGTCAGACAAGGTAAGAAGAAATACGGGAAGACGTTGGAAGAGCATTCTTCACAGTCTTCAGGTCAGCAGACCCCCCGGCCTACCATCTCCTTCACCCAGCCTCCCTGCACCCATGTCTCCAGCCCACTGCACACGGACTCTGTGCACAAAACCTCTCTGTCCCCACTCCCAGCAGTGCGCCTCCCTCATACAGTATCAGACCAGGTGAGGAGAACAGGGGCTGCTGAAGCAGATGAAAGCTGCAGAACCAGGTGGCAGCACTCCCAGTCTGTTGAGGACCTGTGAGGACCAGCTTTGTGAGGTGCTGAGTTATACCTACAACCTGAGCCTCAGCTTGGAGAAGATTCCCGTCCTGTGGAAGACCTCTTGTGTGGTTCTTTAAACAACTGTAATCTTCAGAAGTTCTCTGATAACTCAGACATTGTAGGCTGTGTGCGTGAGGGGAACAAGCTGGAGTACAGGTCAGTCATCAGGGACTTTGTGGACTGGCACAACCACTTACTGAACACCAAAGGAGATTGTGATTGAGAAGGACAGTACCACACTCACCAGTGAACATCACAGCCTCAAGTACCTGGTTGTTCACCTCAACAATTAACTGGACAGATCCCACAACACTAACACTGTGCAAGAAGGGCCAAAGTCTTTTGGAGTGTGCAGGCCTCTGCTTAGGACTTTTTATGACTGTGTGGTAGCCTCTGCACAGAGCAGGACAGGAAGAGACTGAAGAAGCTGGCCCACCTGACCAGCAGTCATTCATCCCCACCGCTGTCAGACTTTCCAGTTACTGTACCATTGTAATGTACAATCATTATGTGCAATCATTTCTGTTTTGAAAATACCTACAATCTGTGTCACTTTATTAATCACAATCACCTCCAATGTGACTATAAAGTTAATATTTATAATGAATTTTCTTTGCACTGCCAACTCTGATACGTTTTTATTTTTGATTGATTGATTGATTTCATTTATTTATAGTGTTATTTATATGTTTTCGTTTTATTCATTGTATACAAGAGACCATATAAGAGCTGCTATAACTGGTGAATTTCTCCATTGTGAGATCAATTAAGTGTTACCTTATCATATGCTCAATTTACAAGTTACTGTTAATGGGCATTGTTCCACATGATAAAAGTATAAAGAACTGTTATACTGAAATAAAGTAGTTAGGTACCGGCCTAAGGAAAATACCCTAAGGCTTTTCCCCCCATTTGTTATGGAGTAAAGTGCATGCGTTATAGTCTAATATGCTTTATCCCATGACACTGAAATTCAAAGCCTTGTATATAGGATGAAGTTTAATCTGTCATACCTCAACTACAGGGTTTCCTCTCTCGAGTTTTCTGGACAGTGGCCTGACCACAGACACCATAGTCACAGCTCAAAGTGGTAAAGCGGTTTATCCACATTCCCACCCTGATTCACAATGTGCCGAAAACCGTACCGACGGGAAGCAATAGTTTGGGATTGTCTGGAGGTTTGTGGACAGCAGTGAGTGTCCGGTCTGCTTCCCCTAAATCTGCCTTCCTGTCATCTCTTCATTTTAACTCAGACCAGTGAGTGGCAGACTTCTGTGCGCCAGCAGAGATAGCGTATAGACTTTCAGCTGACACAAGTTCTCATTTTCATAAAGATTACCATACTTATAGCTGCAGAAGTGGATCAGTCTAAATAGATCCTACTTTTAAAAATTAATTATGGGTAATAAAAATAGAATCACCCTCATTGTTATGATTATTGTGATATTGTGGTAAGGCTCAGGAGCAATAAAAATGCTTCTTTAGTCTGTTTTATTGCAACATGTGTCTACAAAATGTGTTAAAATATGTAATTTATTCATGTGACTGCATATTTTTTTGCTTGTTGCTGCCACCAAACAATGCATTCAGACATGTATTAAGAATACATAACACTGCCCGCTAGTGGGATGGTGCAAACCCAGTTATAAAGCAAAATGGAAAGAGATAGAGAGTCGTCTCACAGGTAATCTTCCAATTAACTCACTTATTGGTGATCCTTCAATGAAAAATGTTTTGTGGGATATTGATAATACTTTGATCAAAAGTTCTATGAAAATATGGAGTGATATACTAAAAAGATACCAACTGAGTGTGAAAAGGCAGACTTTTAAAAAAATGGTTTGCTTATGATTCAGAATTTGTACCTAGTAAAATTGACTCTAGGTTCCAGAATTGGTGTAAATCTGGTCTTACTACATTCAGTACCACACTCAATTTAAAGATGGAAAATTGATAAATTTAGTTTGACCAATCAGGATAATTTTAGATATTCACAAATTAGAGATTTTGTCTCAAAGAAATTCAAACAGCAACCAAATTTTATTAAAGGTGAAATTTTGGAAATATTTCAAAGTGCATTTAAAGATGCTTCGTTCCAAAAAGACAAGGTGGGAAGCAGAGGGCAACCTCACACTAACAGCAGAAGATTGGGAAATGATTTGTAAACAACAGAGGTCCTTCACAAACGCGCCCTCATGGAGGGAGTTCAGTTGGAAAAATATGACTCCATATTTTTGTACACTGGCTCAAAAATCTAGATACTCTGCCCAACCAGATTGTTGGAGGTTATGTGGCCAAGCACTGGCAAATCATTTTCATATCTTTTGGGGTTGCCCATCTGTAAGCCCGTTCTGGAATGAAGTACATTAGGTCCTGGAAGCAGTCTTTAATCGGAAAATTAACTTTTGTTTTAAAACTATGTACCTGAGAAATTTGGGAGATTTGCATGTTCGGAAAGCTGATGAATACTTGATGGGAATTCTGTCCAGAAAGTGTATAACTTGAAAATGGTTAAAGAAAGAAATTCCCATCATTAATGAATGGATTTACTTCATAATGGAAATTTAAACTGAAAATACGGACTGAAATGTTCAATGAGTATTGGTCAAGATGGTTGAGGTTTATACCAGCTTTGAGGCCAGACTTTGTTTGAATGCGATTTATTCTTGTACCCACTTTATGTGTGTGTTTTTGTTATTGTTTGTGAAAACATCTGAAGACACATAACACGATTACCGCACTATCATATTTTTTGTTCACGTAAAGATGCAACAGCTTTGTGAAAACTTTCGGTGCTTCCACGCTGATCGGCGCCCGTTACCATAATTATGACTTTACTTGTCTCTCGTCTGACAGATCGTGGTCGGCCCGAGGATGATGAAGTGATGGAGTTGTTAGGAGGCCACGACCATTGTGATGCTGGGTGGCTGTTACTCCAGAGTTGCCATCTGCCGTGAAGGTCAGTTGCTAGGTGACAGTTCTTCTGGACACTGTCTGCCTTCCAGCTGCCACCCGCACACCCACATACTGCACACACGGACGCACCGCACACTGAGAGGGGAATGTGCAGAGAAATCACTGCCTGCAAATATGTATATTACGCACGCATGTGTCACTGTTCCTTTAACATTCTCAATAAAACACCAAACACTACTATTAGTCAACATGTGATTGAGTCCAGTGGTGTCTGTGTGTAACTAAACCCTATGTTTGTTGTAATTGTTTGGTTGTGGGTAAAGGAACTAATTAATCATCTTTTTCATGTTGTGGGTGACTCAAACTTTGTGACTTTGTGTTTAAGAAGAAGAAGGATAGTTTTGGATACTGTTTCTTTATTTGTTTTGAACAATATAGTTAAATATTGTCAATCTTTCACACATCACACACTAATTTACCTAGTTCTACAAAAGTTTGTTTGATATTCCATAGAGAGAAATCAACACCGTACAAAATATCTTCAGTTGTGTCCAAATCAGTAGCTAAATCTTTGGTTTGTGTTTGGCTTTGCATTTCCGCATGTCTTCTCCTCTCATTCCCACCTCCAGCACGCTCTCTCCTCTGCTCTTCTGCTGAAAGTGACTTTTGTAAAGACTATCTGTTGTTTTTTTGTTTGTGCCCCTCTCACCATGGCTGCCTACCCACCGCCTGGCAGCCCCGTGTGTCAAAGGTGTCTTTAGAACAGACTGTGGGAACAGCCGGTTAGCCTCCTCAAGGTCCCCTGCTCCCCAACCAGAGAGGCTGCCATCAATCCAGCGTTCCCCCTGCCCCGGCATACACACCAACGAACCCACAAATGCCCAACCAAATACAACACAAAGAGTACGAAGCTCACACCCTCTCCCAATAATCCTCGGAAGCAATTTCATCTCGACTCGGGTGGCGGCCCATTGTCGCCAGCCCCTTCAATCTTTCCTTATTAACTCTAGCTTTGTCCTGCATCCGAGCTTCTGGACTCATCTCTCCTACATTCCTATCGATGCTGCTCCTAGCACTCCCAGGCAACCTCCATTCGCTAATCCCACCATATCCCCAACCAGCTACCCCACCCCATGAAACTCTTACTGCTGTCTCTCCCAACCTGCCGATCACCTACTTACAGGCTAAGGTAGGGGCATTAACTCCATGGGCTTTCTGAAGGCAGGGTGTGAAGGCGGGGTGCGTGAAGGAGGAGGCGTCCACAAAGTGACTCCAGCCCAGACAATTAGAACAATGAGCCGGGCCTGTAGGGGGCTAACTCGCTGCGTCACGCCTGGACGGTGGGGTATTTTGTCAGTTTAATGAATTGTCCGTCAGGCCTGGGCCATATCGCAGGCCGCGCAGGGAGAGGCCAGCAGGGACCCAGACACTAAGTCGGTATTTATTACACTGCCTTTGTCACTAATTGAGCTAATTATCACTGACTCCTCAGCACTCCCACAGGCCGCGCCCCCTACACAGTCTGCAGCCACTGCCCCACTCCGCTCTCACGAATGGGATTTGAACTCTTGTCTCTCTCTCTATGTATAATCTGTCTGGCTATTTTTCTGTTTCTTTGTGTGCAATCACTCACATTAAACAGGGCTTGATTTTATATATTTTTAAGTAATTTCAAGCAGTATGTACCATTAAATTCATACAGAATTATACATCATGTTGTATCCAAACTAAATTTTAAAAGGGCTAAAAAAGGGTTATATGGAAATAAAATAAGTGTGACTTTGTTAGCCAAAAATATGATTGAACAGAGCAGTATATTGTACAGCCATTTAAAACATCCAGCAATACCATATCCTTTACTGATACAATATGTCTCAATGTCCCTCTTCAGTTCATTATCAAAAATAAAGCTTGTAATTAATGAATACAATATAAATGAATAATATTGCATCTGTGTACTCAAATATCAACAGGTGTAGTCAGTGGATGATAGATTGTTTATAATCTTTTGTCAGTATTAACCAAATGAGGCTGCTTTCAAATGTGCTAAAATGTATACTGTATAAAGTAGGGGGTTGTGGCCGGATAAATACTCTGTGGTTGGGGGCACAGATGCAGAAATGTTTTGTGAGCTGCAGAAAAAGGCTGCTTTAGAGTTAGTAATAGGATTAGGCAAAGGACACCCAGGGACAGGCTTATATGTTCACTTGGATGGCTGTCTAAACTTTCCCAAACACACAATGTATACCGAGTATAATGGCACGATCTTTTAACACGTTCACACAGGCTCTTAATTGAAAATATAAACTTTATTGTTCTATCTTACAATACAAAAGTCTAAATTTCATCATACAATCTAAAACATTTTATCCCTGTCTACAGAAATAAATATTTTGTATTTATTTACACATTTATTCAGTGCATGACCACAGACAAAAAACAAACAGAATATAAGCTATGTCCGATGTTGGGTTTCGTCATTTTTAAGACATCAAAAGAACAATTATGATTTCAAAATACTGCCTGACACAAAGTCTTTGAGGTGCATGTTTCTCAGCTTACAAGTGACACCATTATAAATACATTTATATTTTATATTTACAATATTTTGGTTCTCTTAGCTGATTTTCATAATTAATATCTTTGTAGTCAAGGTAAAAAGAAATTCATATTTTTGGTGGAGTTTTTATGCTACATACATAAAATCAGTGTACATTTCATTCAATTGATACTATTGCTGGTATTGAAGGCCTGCAGACAATCGATTCTTTATTTTATCCTGAGATTTGCCAAACTATCCCTGTATGTCATAATTTTCAGTGTATTGATAATACATTCAGATTCAGATCAGCCTCAGTAAGATGTCTAAATATTTGTTTTTGTTGGCAGTTGCTGTTTCCCGTTGGGTAAGGATCATCATGTGGGGGCAGTTTGGGGGCATCGGAGTTAACGTGTATTCAGCTCCAGAGAAATCTAAGCACAAAGGCCAAAAGTGGTGAGTAAATGAAAAGAGTTTGAGCTGTATCTGGGGCACCACTCAACATATATCCAACTCAGTTTCATGAGAGAAGAGCCAAAATTCAGCAAAAGACAACATAAATGGATTTTCTTAACTATCTGCCCTCTTGTAAGAGGTCTTTACCAGTTTATGAGAACATGTTTGTGGCTCTGTGGCCACAGAAACATCTGTGAAACATTGTGTCCAGTCTTTGGCCTCAGTGGGAGGAGCAGTACTACCTGGGTACAGCAATCACTTCTGCACCACATAAACCTCTGTTTACTCGATTCCTATTTATCCACTGTGTAAACATGGGGCATGTGGCGAATGTCCCCTTGACATGGATCATAAATGTTGTATTGAAATACCCTAAAATTACTGTGAAGCACCATGGCAACGGCATAGCACATACAACATACTCCATAAGTACCCTGTTAATGCATTTGTGCTTGTTGTGCCATAAATTCCCTGTTTTCAAAGAATTATAGAGTCCTTCAGAGCCCACTACAGAATCAACTAGACAACTTTCCTCTTTGTATATAAAAAAAAATCATAGACACTGGTGTGATGTCCGTGTACTGGTGCAGTTCAGGCAGCTGACGTGACAGCACCAGTGAAAAGTGCAGTGGCATCGCTCAGTCACACTCTCGGTCCGGGACTTATATCCACGGCCACAGCACAGCAGCTCACAGCCATCCAGACCAGGCGAGGAACTGTTGCATGTCCTGCCAGAGGTGCCCAGAGTGCCAGTCTTCCCATTGTAAGAGCAAAAATTTGGGGATTTCTCAAAATACACCAGATCCATGGCCGAAGGAGTTTTATGAGCTGGGTTTTCAGGTTCCAAGTGTCTTGGTTCAGCCCTGTGAGAGGCTCGGTTACTTCCTTTGTTGCCATAAACCACTCTGGATGCCCCGTCAAAGCGGTCCTTTAAGAAGTCTCCTACTGTGCGAAAACTAGGCAAGCGCATCCAGCAGGTACGCACAGTACAGGAGCCAGACATGCCATGGCATTTACACTCCTGATGCATCTCTGATGACACAGTCTGGACAAAAAAAAACAACATCAGTAATGAGTAAACTGGTCACTTCAACATACAAAAATATATACAGTATATATTACTGTAGCCCTACACACTACGGCTACCCACCAGTCTGCCAGCTTCATTGTTGTGAAGGTTGGTGAGGTAGCGAAGGTCACGGCCCTTCTCACTGGAGTCCACAAACTCTCTGGTGAACATGCGTCCAAAGTCCACATTGTCACTGCAACCGCCCCAGTGCCAGTCTGGCCCTCCAGGGCCTCTGCGACGATAATCACATGTGCACGACTCTATGGCCCCCTCTGAACAGGAGCGGGCCACAGCATGGGTCACTCCTGCACTTGTAATGGCAAATACAAATGCTGTCTCCCTACAACCTGAAGAAATATTTGAACCATTTAATAATTTTCCACAGCATTTGCATCCATTTTATTTTCATGCTTTGTTAAATGAAATATGAACTGTTATTATAGACAAACCCTATAAGTGTGTGTGTGTCATTCTGTTGCATTCTGTCCCAAAGTGTCAAAATATATTCCTTATGTGAGAGACTCACCCCGGTTGATAATTTTGCCAAATATTGCCGGGCTGTGGGTGGTCGGGCAATTCCAGCGGCGGTTACGGAACTGCCACTTGCACTCTTTTATGGCAGTGTGCAGCCCAGCAGCGATGGCATGTAAGATGCCAGGATTTTGCCGAATCAGTCGTCTCTGGCGACGACTCAGCAGAGCCAGGCTGGGGTCAAGGGCCAACTGTACATTCTTGGAGTTGGTGAGCAAGTTGGAAGACGAGGCCACATTGACAATCCCCCTAGACACAACATGTAAAATGTGGATCAGAATCTGAAATGTAGATGACAGGTTTTACGCATTGTACTACAATTCTAATTAACAAGCATTGAGCAGTATTTTAACATGCACATTTCATCATTCAATTTATATAATAACCAATTAAACTATAATAATAACAGAAATAGATTAATAGATTTAATAGATTAAATTCAACTAATTAATCTTTTAAAAAGTGCATCACAAAGCACCTGCCTGAGTTCAATTCCTCAATTTGTTATAAAAGTAATGTAGCTGAAATTGTATTATCTGCTTTACCTAAATGCTGACCTGACGCCTGTAAATATTGCAACTACAAAGTTTTGATTTTATGCATGGGCAATAATGCTAGAAATAGCCTATGCAACATTAATCATTTTGCTGTTTGTAAAGACTATATGTTAAAAAATAAGCTTAGAATAGTTATTATTATTATTATTATTATTATTATTTTAAACAATTAAGTACTAGCCTATTTCTTCGTCCCATCAGTACACGGATATATTTTAAAATGCTAAACAAAAGCACGGTAAAACGAGAAACGGCGCAGCTCAAGCCACAAGCCTTAAAATCATGTGGTAAGTTTTATGTGACGAGTGCCAAAACCAACACATTATTTTGAGCTGCGGGGACAGCGTCAAAAACGAAAGCAGCGGGTCTTGATAAGAGAGTTGAGCCTTCACTTCGGCCTAAAGTTACTCACCACCACCGGCCACTGTTATTCACGGCCCCAGTGCCTGAGAGCGAGGACACCAGCAGGATGCAAGCCGCTTTGACTCCCAGCAGCAGCACCAGGCTCTTCATTGCGTCTTCACAACTCACGAAGGAAACAAAACCAATGATTTAATTAAGCCTGGTCGGAAACTCCACAGTGAGTGCAAGCAAACACAGGTCAACAGAAATGATCTCGTTCAAGTGATGGGCCTACACTGGAATCCTTAATTGAAAGTGACACGCACTGATTGACGTTATCCTTTGCGTGTGGAGGTGATGGAGCACGTCGCAAAACTCACCAGGCACAGTCCTTGCGCAGCGACGAGGTGGACACGCACAGAGCTAATTGTTTGTAGGTGATGAGAGGAGACAGATTGTTAAATGTCGATAAGTGTCCAGGAAGGATGCTACTACTGCTGCTGCCCTCCTCTCTCTGTGTCGCTCATTGATGCTCTGCACGGCGCAGTGAACGCGTGGGACAGTCCCGAAGACTTGATCCCCTCGGTGACTGATAGGCAACACATTCTTCTCTTATTAAGCGCTACGAGGGGAATAAAAAAGGGATTTGCTGCTCTCATCTCCCTCTGTTTTTTCCGAGTCTTTTCAATAGGATTGAAGGGAGGGATAGTTAATGCTCTTCATAGGGCGCACAATGAATAAGGAAACACAACATGGGCATGACCCTTTAAAAAAAGGAAAAAGTAGGACAATCCTTGAAGTTGCACATAGACTTGTCGAGTCTCACATCCCATCACCGATCCATGTAAGATGCAGGGGAGTTCTTCCTAAAGAGAAGCGCATGGGAGCGCAATTAGCCACAGATGCTTTATGGGTACGCCCGGTTTTGTGCTTCGTTGTTTCTTCATGCTGCTGTCACGGTGCAATACAGTTTGAGCGCAATATGAGCAGCATCTAACTGCCCCTTTTGCCCGGTGGTTGGATTAGTCTACTCCCTAACCGCATCTACTCCTCCTCTCTCCAAACACGCTCCCAGAGTCCAATGACTTAGATCTTGGGCCATTTTCTGCCCTGAATTCACTAACCTACATGTCAATTTTTACATTAACTTGTAGCCTAATATCTGCGCCACATTGACTGTAGTTAGTTTAGGCCACGTTAATGAATCTGTTTTTGATTTTTTTTCTTTCCTTATTTAATTTAATCATAGACTACAGTGTCTGAATAGAAGATTTACTATCAACCCGGGAAGACGGGTGAGAATAAAACCGTCACAACATCTGGCCTACAGACCTCCCTCGGCGGTGCACATGCACTGCACAGTGCACACAGTACAATCACATCTTGCGCTACTTTGCGGTCTCTCTATTCTAACCAAACCAGGAGCTGCATTAAACCTCTCCATATGGTTTATGTGACATATTCCGACCAATTTGCATGGTTATCCTTAGTACCGTGATGCTCTATCTCTTTCTGAGATGACAGTAAAGGGAAGTGAGCTTTTGTAAAAAAAAAAAAAAAAGAAAAAAAAAAGGGCTTTAATGTGAGCTCGCTACGTTTAAACAGCAGCCTTTAAGAAGGTGCTCAAACGAGTTTCCTGGGGCAGTCAAGCGACACCGAGCAGATTAGAACTTCAATCCGGATAAAGAGGGCCTTTTATATACAAATCAACTTAAAATCACTTTTTAAGCCACTTAGATATACACGCCAAGGCAGAATGCTAATGCACTTTTCATTGCTGGAGTTTGGTGAATGGAAGGAGATTAGATGAATTGGTGTCACTATGCTAACCGTGTTCCATGGGGGTTTTAACTTAATTTTATGAAAGTAGCCCCAGACTAGTGTCTATTATACTTATCTGTGAAAGTGTCAATAGCGCACAACCCCAATCTTATTTGTAATAAGAAAACATAAAGTGCGCCTTCAGAAAATACAATGGCGTTGTGGTATGCTCTATGGTGCTGTTATAGATGTGCTGGTATAGATGTGCTGGTATAGATGTGCTGGTATAGATGTGCTGGTATAGCTTGTGTATGGTTGACAAAATGAAAAGAGTGGATTAAAGATTCTCTTGTGGGAGGAGAGGGGTACACTGTGAGCCGTGCAGAGCCGCCTGCCTGCTGCTTCTCGGTGTACAGTCTGACTAACGGAACACCCTTCCCCCACCAATTTAATACTATTTTTTGTTCCTGGTGTTGCTCATATTAATTTTGGATTATATTTAAATGATCTAAACGGCCGTAAACAAATAAACTTACTGCGCGCATTTGTTTACCAGAACCGCGTTTAGTTGCGTAAAGTTTTGGAGACGCGGTTTTACAGACAAATGTTGCATTCAAAACTAAAACAATGAGCAACTATCGGTCCAAGTTTTATATTGGCTAATATTTTGCAAACAGTCGCCCGTGCCGGCATCTCCCCTCCCCTCTGTCTTTCCCCCTCCCGTTTACTCTCGTCCCCAAGTTTCTCTGTTCCTCGTCTTCAGTCTTCGCTCGTTTGGCGGTGCATCGATAATACTTTACTCTTCTTCAGTTTTTAATTTGCAATTATTTACTGAAAACAAGACTTACGAACAAGTGTTTTAATGTCACGTTGCGAAAGGCTTCTCACAACATGGAGCTATCAAACAGACTCCGTTGGGACCAATTCATGATTTTGGCAGCAGCCCTTATATCACCTGCGGTAAAGTAAGTGCACTTGAGAAAGTTTGAGCTTGATGTGTCGAGTGGCTGTGGGGACATGGGACACTATTTTAGTATCAAATTATTTTTTCTCTCTTTTTTGTAGCTGTCTGTGGCTTCTTAATTTACTGACGCACTAATAATTTTGTCAGGACTAAATAATACTATTTAGTACATGGCTGCTTAATACGTTTATTCATTTGCATAACCGTTTATAATAAGCTTGTAAACATTATTACACAATGACACCATCAGTTGCCTTAAATCACTGCAAACATCTTACCACCGGTCTGTGGGTTTAATGAACTCCTAACAGATATAATGCCCACTCACACCCCACCTCCAAACGCTCAGCTTTTTCTATTTCTCTGCAGGGTGCTGTGTAATGATATCCTCAGCCTGAAGGTGGCAGGAGACCCAGTGTTAACCCCTAACTCTGTATGTCTGAGGCTGCCTGGCCTCAGTAAGAGGCAGATGCGCATGTGTGTCCGTAGTCCGGATGTCACAGCCTCTGCCCTGCAGGGCATTCAGGTTGCCCTACATGAATGTCAGCATCAGCTTCGAGACCAACGCTGGAACTGCTCCACACTGGAGGGTCAGGACAAACTGCCCCACCACAACATCATCCTCAACAGGGGTGAGATGATGAGGCAAGCTGATGATGAAACAATATGCATTGGAGATGTAGGGGGAAATCAGGTCTAGAACAGCTTTATAATAAGGTCTAACCATTTCATTGTTGCTTTTTTACAGGTTTTCGTGAGAGTGCCTTCTCTCTTGCCCTGCTGGCAGCGGGTGTGGCCCATTCGGTGGCCACAGCCTGTAGTATGGGCAAACTGCGGGGTTGTGGTTGTGAGGCCAAACGGCGACTTGACGATGACAAGATCCGCCTGAAACTATCCCAGCTGCAATTGCAGACACTGCAGAAGGGCGGGGCGGGCATCGGCATGACACGCTCACTGCCTGCTGAGATGACTGATCTCCATGGCAACCTCCCTACTCACCTTCACTCCACTCACCCCTCCGCTCTCCTCAAGACTTTACCCCATGAACTGAACTCTATGCAGGAGACCTGGGAATGGGGTGGCTGTAGTCATGATGTCCGCTTTGGTGACCGCTTCGCCAGGGACTGGCTGGACACTCGAGGTTCTCCCAGGGATATCCACGCTCGAATGAGAATGCACAATAACAAAGTTGGTCGACAGGTGAGTAGACTTACTATGCTGTCAATTTAATCATTGCTGTTTCTAACAAGTATTGCTTATTTTCCACAGATAGTGACTGACAACATGAAAAGGAAATGCAAATGTCATGGAACATCAGGAAGTTGTCAGTTCAAGACCTGCTGGCATGTGTCGCCAGAGTTTCGACTTGTTGGTTCTGTTCTCAAGGAGAAGTTTCTTTCAGCCATCTTTGTTAACTCTCAGAACAAGAACAATGGTGTTTTTAACCCGCGAGCTGGGAACACAGCTAGAGGAAGCACTGGAGGATTTAAAGGAGTTCGTCGCCGCACTATGTCCAGAGAGCTGGTGTACTTTGAGAAGTCTCCTGATTTCTGTGAATATGACCCATCCATTGACTCTCCGGGTACACAGGGTCGCACCTGCAATAAGACCAGCTACAACATAGACAGCTGCAGCTCATTGTGCTGTGGCCGGGGACACAACATCTTGAAGCAGACTCGGAATGAACGCTGTAATTGCCGATTCCACTGGTGCTGCTACGTATTATGTGATGAGTGCCGTCTCACGGAGTGGGTGAATGTGTGCAAGTAGAGATTACTTCCTGAAAGGACTTGTGATAAAGAGGTCTGTCATTGCACCATCACGGCATTTGTTTTTCCACTTTGTGTAATCCTCCTGGTTACTGTTTATTCCCCAGTTCCCTCTTCTGCTGCATCATCTGGGATTCATTTTCTCTTAAGTCGCTGTTTTTCTCAAAATGCCAAGTCAGAGATTGAGGAGTTGACTCATGTCACTTGCCTTGCTGCTGTCTGTTTAGATGTTATTCTCTCAGACATTAAAGCTCTGGGTATCCTTTCTTTTCCACAAGCTGTCTGCGTAAATATGTGCAGTGCCTGTTAACGCACTTGTGTAAATACAGACGCGTGTATAGATTTTTTTCTGATCTGTTAAACTCACAAGATCCATGTCTGCTGAAAAGGTTTCATGGTTGACATGCACGTGCAGTATATTACTAGTGTTTGAAGGAATCCCATTAAATTTTTTAATGAGATCCCAATACAAATATGGACATCTAGCATTTCATGTTATATGATTATGCACAATTATGTCAATATTGGTGCTCAAAATGATAAGCAATTGATCAGTCATCATACTTTGTTTTATTGACTAAAATCCTGTTCATGTTCACTAGACTTCAGATTTATCCCATATGCAATGTAGTGGAAGTTGAATTAACTAGTGGGCCTATTGTTTCTACATGGGTTGTGAGCTCTTAGCTCTCTTAGGTGCAAGTTTTTATTCAATTCCTTAATGTTGACAGAAGAATGTTTGATGACTGTATGATATTGTTTCCTTAAATTATGACTTTTATTACAGTTACTCTCTTAAGTCCATCAGGAGTCTAATTGAGAGAGAGTTGTCACCAAGGATTGGTTTTAGGACACCAAGTGTGTTTGCAGGGGTGTTAAGAAAAATAAGAAAAAACAACATGCCAATTCTTTACAGATTATGTTGCACTGATTTAAGATCATTTAATCTTTGTTGATTGATTGTGATCTGTGTCGATTGATTGTATGGATTAATTGAAAATGTGACTGGATACAAGCACATTGTAATCTCTAAACCCAAGACATTTCAAAAAAAATATTTTAAATTTTAATAAGAAATACATAATAGAAAATGAGTCAACCGATACTAAAAATATTTTAGAAAAATGAAATACATTTTAGTATTTATTACTCATTTTTATGCTACTGTCACAAAAATTGTGACATACTGACTAATTAAGAGCGTGTAGATTCCTGGTAGAAAATGTTGCTTTCTTCAGGCTGCGGGTTTAGCTTTCAGATGTCAGCACCTGTTGGGATTTACTGTACTACTGCAATGAAAAAAACTCTGTCTCCACTGTGTGGTTTGGAGATGAGCGTTTGCCATGGGACATTTCCTTTTTCCTCCGTACGTGAATGTTTTGTACGATGTTGTGACACTGGACAGACTGTGAATGGTGTACAGTGAAGCAATAAACTGGTATAAATAATAAGTGGGCGTTTATAGTTTGCTTTTCTTGCACTAGTATTGTTAGAGCATTCTGCAATTGCAAGAGGGAATTCCCTGTTATTTTTGTTCATAACAGATCTTTGTAGTTTTTTGTGTGTTTTATTTTATTTAGTGTATTTTGTCCACTTTCTTTACCCTATTCCCCTTCAGACATGGACAAATGCATATAAATGGCTGCCCCAGAGTAATGACAACCAGACTGGGCTCAAATTAAAGAGAGAGAGGAAGTCAGGGGAGATAAAAGTTACCCACTTTGATTGACAGGATGATTATATGTATAAAGTAAGGCGATTTTGTGTGTTTAGTTGGATATGAAGATGTGGAGATATCTTCACCGGTATGCAGAACCAAGAGGGCAAACAGGGTACGGCTATATGGAGAAGGGGGTGAATAAAGTGTACGCTGTGTAAATACATGCCTCAAAAACATCTGCTTCTCCACTCCCCTTTCATTTTTGATGTGGGACAGAGAGGAGAGCACAAGGAGCCAGCTACCCAGAACATCAAAGCCCCTTCCCTCAACGTGCAGGCCCTCATTAGTTCAGCTAGCAGAACCAACCAGACTTGTGATTGTGTTTGCTGGGGTGCGTACTGGCAGACACTTCAGAGGAAAATCGCTCCTATAAGTCATTCCTTCTATGCACCCCACCTTTGCCTATACCACCACTACACCAAGCCTGCTTTAACCCGCCTATAACCTTCTCTCTCTCCAGTTCCTGCTCAGGCTCCCCTCAACCAGCCACTCCACCCCCTAATCTGGTGTGCAGCTGCAAACATCTGCTTCCCTCCCTCTCTACTCTGCCCTCACCACTGAATTGATAAACACATCTATCACTAAACCACTGAACTGAGTCCCCTACCAGTATGGAGGATCGCTCTTGGTCACATAAGCTGTTTAAAGAGGAACTTGACCTTGTTGTACTCAGTAATGTGATCAAGTTTTTGGTACCTATGATTTTCTCTATTTTGACCCCTCCTGTCACCTCATTAGACTGCCATACTGTGTTGTTTCTCCCTGGAGGAATCAATTGGCATCATATTACAGTCAGCTAATTATTTATTTATTTCGATGATTCCTATGTTAATTATTTAAATGTGCATGCCTATACACGCAGTGAATACCGTTTTATATTACTTTCCATAAAATATAAACATTTAATTGCACATAGATTATGGGTATAGGCCTTTTTCTTGTTGCATTTTCTTTGTGCAATAGTTTTTAAATATATTTATTTTTGTGTAACTTTCTTTTTTTAGTCGGCACTGATGGTTTATCTGTTAAATTCTTAAATAATAGTAAACAAAAAATAATAATACGCTGCTGCCCTTGACGTTTACTATCAATTTTAATCAGTAATGTTAAAATTAGTTCTCGCGAGACCCCGGGGTTGGAGCAGTCAGATCTCGCGAGAATCTTCTCCAGCTCTTTCCCTGAATCTAGCAGCTGGTGGCCCGTCTGCCTTACCGCGCAGGGGTAAGTGAATGAGATCCTAATAGTGACAATTTTGATGAACGCTCATTCTTTTGGCCGGACAGTGTGGTATAGCTATGCGAGCTTTTCTGTTTTAGTTATTTCATGCGATGTGAAAGGCCGCGAATAAACAACATTAGGCCGAGCGGTGTCGTGACTGCACAAGGGGATTACAGCGCACAAATTCACACGGAGAAATAATTTAATACAACAGTCGAGAGCTAACAATACGGCTGCATCTTTGAAGTATTTTAAGTCTAGCTAAAATCAAGAACTCCGCCATTCTACTGTGTGGTTTATCCTAGAACTGCAGAATCAGCCGACATCCTCTCGCATTATGACAGATGCATGAATGTCCTCTCCACTGCAGCTGTACCAGGCTCTGCTAGCTAGCACCGCCTGTGCATCAATGGATGTAAGCTGGTGGTTTATCTAGTTTGGGGATACGAATATAGATTTTCTGAAGCCAGCTTCTCTTCAAAAATAGTTGTGACATTATACCCAATTGGGCTTACTTATTTGCACGCACGACCTAACCCTAAACACCAAGTTATAAACAGTATACTACTACTCTATTAGGATCCATACAGCATTAATACCTGTAATAAAGAAGTACCATGAAAAACATGTCATCCACATGGCTGCCCCAGAGTAATGACAACCAGACTGGGCTCAGCAAAAAAAAAAAAAAACATCAAACAACAAAAAAAATCTCCATAATCATTTTCAAGGGCATGTTTAGTGTCACAGATGTATTGGGGACTTGCGTATTCACTCAGTTCTCAAAAGCTTTCACAGTCAGATCACCTGCTTTGAGGTGTGAAGCAGTCTTCACAGATCAGAAATCATTTGAGGCTGCAATAAGGCATAATATGTGTTTAGGTTTGTGATTTTATGTGGCTTTACTTATTCTGAAATGGATTCACAGTTTGATCTCTTTTGTCACTCCTGCCAGCAAGGTGAGAATAAACCGTCATCATGGGGAACATCTTTGGAAACTTGTTAAAAAGCCTTATCGGGAAAAAGGAGATGAGGATTCTTATGGTAGGACTGGATGCTGCTGGAAAAACAACAATTCTCTACAAATTAAAGCTTGGAGAGATTGTTACTACAATTCCTACAATTGGTAAGAGGACGAATAATGATGATGCTGAACACAATGGGAAAAATTAACGCTGTGTTTTGTGTAGGTTTCAATGTGGAGACAGTTGAGTACAAAAACATTAGCTTCACTGTGTGGGACGTGGGTGGCCAGGACAAAATCCGTCCCCTGTGGAGGCACTACTTCCAGAACACGCAGGGTAAGCTACACTGCCATAAACTCCCATCATGCTCTTGGAGAGGGTCACATTGGGGTTAACAATGCTACTTCAGTCCCGCAGCACACACTCATACCTGACGTCTGTAAGGCTGCACATTACATACTATGTGTAAGATGCAAGTTCAGAGAGCTAAATGATAATGGGCAAATACAGTGTGAGCATTATTTAATGACTAGATCATTTACCAAAACTGATTGATATGAGCTTATGCAAAAACAAAATATTGACAACTTGATCATTAATGCTTAATTTTACAAATCAAACCAATTTATTTTTGTATAGCCCAATGCTACAACAAGAGATGCCTCACTGGGCTGCACCGAAAAACTGAAACCGTGAAAAAAGGAACAAATGTAATCCAAATAACAAATGTAACATCCCAAAAAATTGCATGTCCACTATAGATGTTTAGTTTTCTGCAATTTTAGAGAGTATGTTCAGTTGTATTGGGTCTCTGTAAAGTTTATTGTTCATCCAAAATAACAATTCACCAAATAATGGCCAAGCTTGCATCTTTATAAACCTGAATTTACCCATTTGTTCCTCACACTCCGCCTTATAGGGAAAAGTTAGTAAGTGAACTAAACACACACAACAAATCTGGTTTAAGGCTTTATTACAAAGATGTATTTAAACCTGTGTGCAGGATTAATCTTTGTGGTAGACAGCAATGACCGTGAACGGGTAAATGAAGCCCGGGAGGAGCTGATGAGAATGCTGGCAGAGGACGAGCTGCGAGATGCCGTTCTCCTGGTCTTTGCCAACAAACAGGTACAAGACTTCAGCGCGTCATTCAAGTCGTTATATAACCATTGCTTTTTACATTTTGAATAACTCAAATCCGACTTGTGCAGGATTTGCCGAACGCTATGAACGCCGCCGAGATCACGGACAAGCTCGGCCTCCACTCCCTACGTCACCGCAACTGGTACATCCAGGCCACGTGTGCCACCAGCGGGGACGGGCTGTATGAGGGCCTCGACTGGCTCGCCAACCAGCTCAAGAACAAGAAATGAGGCGGGTCGTTTGTGAGGGGTGCGAGCTCCAGGTAGAGGTTATGATGGCTCTGTTTACACGTAGAGACAGGACCGTCCCTAAAGGTTTTCTCCCCCAAAACCTATGAAGTTATATCATGCCTTTTCTAATTTATTTAATTACAGTTTTGCTATTTAATTTAAGTTAAATTAAAATTTAAGGTGCAAAATAATTAACATTTTATACAGCACAGTATGAAATATGACTAACAAAATACTGATCCCCATTACCTCTTCGATGTTTTGTTTGTGATAAATTTTATCCAGATGCTTGATGTGAATGATTAAGAATGTGAAAATAGTGTAGGGGCAGTACAACTAGACCAGAATAAACTATTATTGTTCAAAACCTATACGTCATCAGAATAACGTAATGTGCATAACAGTGTTACTGTAACCAACATTTCCTTCTCAGATTTATCTCAATGATATAAGCTTTTGTAAATGCTCTTATAATCTGCACACAAATATTTATTTTGTTGCTAATTAATTTACATGTGTTTATTTATTATTCAGCACACTATGATTTTCTATATATTGTTATGTGCATTAAATGCTAAGGCAGCTGGTGAAAAAACAGTGTATATTACTGCTTTCCCAATCTGCATGGAGATTCAAGTTTGGCTCATGAGTTGTAGGAGCTGTGAAGTGCTGCAGGCCACTCTTGTGATTAGAGAATTGTTCTTTGTCAACTTGCCTGGTGCAATCTTGGTTAAACCGTTTGTTTGGCACCTTTGATGATGGCTGAAGTGAAACAGGTGCTCTGTAGCACATCTGTGGATTAGAAACTTCTGTTGGCCTGCCTCGTGTGCAGCAGAGCATGTGACTGGCAATATTAGAAACTTGTAGGTTATGAATGTGTGTCGTGGTCATTTTGTGAGAGCAGCGGCATTGTGTTTACATGGCTCCCGTCCTAATTTGCCCATCTGCGATCAGTGTGACTCATTTGTTTTTTGTGTTGCTGTATCTGCTTCATGTTGCACAAAATAACTGCATTATTGTACATTTGTAATGTAATTTCCTGTATTTTTCAATGGGGTGTTTATTAATTTTGGAGAAAAACTAAAGTGTTGATTTTAAGCTTTTTCTTTTTAGTTTTAATCTACTGAGTACTCATAAACCACACTATTCAGAAAAATGAAGTTTATCATAATAATGCATCATAAGGCATGTTAATAGTGTACAAGATCTGTAATAAAGGTGAGTTCATTTGTCAGACTATATTTGTTATATAGTCTAAATATCTGCTGCTGGTTGGACCACTGCTGCACTGAATGAATTGGTGTGAAGTTTACTGAAAACCTCTAATATGCAAAAGCATGCTTTTCTATGTCAGCGCAACTGTATATACTGTATGTTCATATAACAACTAAAGCATACAATGGGCTTGGCGGTCACAACAACGTGATGTTCAAAGACATGTAATATTGAGGTTGATGTGTCTAACAGACTCCAGCTAGTGTCAGTGATGTGCCCTCGATTCAGATATTCAGTTTGGTCGATGTGAACATTGTTTTGTGGCCTTATGTTGGCAGTGGTTGATTTATCTAACAAGTTTATATGTAAGATTGTCTAACATCCAGATACCCCAGCTATAACCCTGTTACACCGTGTAGTTGTGGCTAAACAATTTTGTTGTTTGTTTTTTACAGTTGACTAATTTCAACATTGTAATATTTAACAATTTGATGTAACATTCCCAATGATCATGTAATTATCAAGATAGAACTGGCTTAAGTCAAATATAGAGCAAGGGTGAACAAAAAAAGAAAAACAACAAAAAACAAAACAATGTTGCAGTCCAATGTGTTCAATGATTTAGTGAAGTCATATCAATCAATTAATAAAAAGATCTAAAGAGACTTGTACTTGTAGTGTGACTGTTGAATATTTCACAGTTCTTATTCTATTATTGTCAATGGTGTATGTGTGAGCATTGTGTCTTGTCATAACCTGTTAATTGATTGACACAGGCTACAGATTGACTGGCCAAGCTGACTCCAGCCTCCTCAGACAGGATAAAGGATGTAATGTCTGTTGTCTCTCTCCCATGGCCTTTCTAAAGTGCTGTCATCAAGACCCTTTTGGCACAATCAGGTACTTTCTCTGTTGAATTGCACTTCTTAAAGAGTCATTTTGGCCTTGTGCAAGTCAATCACAGGTCCGTGTCTGGGCGAGTGCCGCTGTGTATCCAGGGGTGTGACAGCAGTATGTGGGTCAGAGCTGCTCTAAGGGCCACCGGCCCCCAGGGCCCCCTGCAGGACAGCCACAATGGTAGCCCCAGGCCAGATGCCATAGCTGGGATTCCCACCCGTAACCGGGGCGCCTTGGTCCAGGGCACAGACACACTGGCAGCAGACCCACAATCAATTCATCAATCTCCGAGAGATGGCAACTGCAAAAGGCCACAGCAGTCACCCCCACAGTGAGAGCTGGATGGGACATGGCCACCAGGGATGACACTGGTGCTGACTCTTCAGAGGGATTGAAAAATCGCCAAATCTGCTGAAAGCACAGAGTCAGACCCAGCAACAAACAAATACTTCTTTTCATAAAAAGAGAAAAATTAATGATGGTATTTACACTTTTTAAATAGGTAACAAACAATAAGTCACAATATGAACAGTGGCCTTATTCAACAGCGTGACTAAATGTAATTTCAATTCAGTGAGTTTAGATAATGCCGTGGTTTAATACATGATAAATTGATTTTGTTTTTTGGTGGAGTAAAAATGAATAAATAATTCAAATACAGTGTCTAAATGGGGTTCTTAGAGTTGCCAGTTCCCAGCTCAAATCTTGAAGCACTGACACCTCCTGCTGGACAGAGATGTGGACAGTTCATTGGTAAATCTTGAGGATAACTATAAGAATGTAATTGTTGTGTGTTTGTGCTTGATTTATCAAAATTGGAAACACAAAACATAGATGAACAATGATTGTATTGTGCTCATGCAAGTAAGGAATGAGGAAATAAAATAAGATGTAATGAGTTAAATAGACTAAGATCTGAATATACAAAATACCCTTGTACTACAAAACAAATACATTTTACTTATAGTAGCGTAAGTTTTGGAAACACTCCTGATTTCTCAGAAGAGTCATTGCTTCATCGTGCTGAGGAATCTAGTCATGTCTCTGTAGCCATTTTCTCAAATTAAGCATGTTCTTGTTTTGGGTTCAGAAGTCACTTAACCCTCTCACAATGTTCGTATTGTGGTGGGCTGCTCCATACGCATCAAAGAGGTGATTAACCAGTTGACGGGGCTGTGCAGACAATACAGCTCTTTGGACCGGGAACAGTGAAGGCACTCACTGCACAGGGGTCCAGTGCCCAGCTTCCTTATGCAGCAGCTGACAACATAAACCAAAATAGCACCAGAAAGCAGACACATATAGTAAACGGGCCATGAAAACTTGATTATAAACTAATTTGTCATATGTAATGTTCTCTCAATATTATTTTGTTGTTCTTATTAAAATGAAAACCTAAATTAATGATATGGACAATATAGTGTATAGCTAATTGATGTATTAGTATGCTGGGATTATGTTATTTAAGATTGTTGACAACTAGCTTTGCGCATGATTATTGTTAGTTGAAAACTTTACCCAATACCCTGCGTTGACGACTTGAAATGTTGTCACTTCAGAGTCTTAAAAAAAAAAAAGATTGTTGACCACTTCAGGAACGTGGGCATGAGAGTGGAAAAAATAAAGTAAAAACGCTGATATGTGGGAAAAAAAGACGGACCGAGATTTGATTGGTTGATGCTGAGGCTAGTGGCCAATCACGTGCCAATCTCCGGGAGGGAAACTCCAGCATCAAAACGACCAGCCACTTGTTGCCTGTCGTTTACTTTGTTTTTGGCGCATTTTATACCTTCTCTGTCACTGGATTAAGTTAGAGGAATTGATTCAAAGGTACACGTGTACATTTCCCTGTGTGATATGCTGAGAGAGTCGTCTGTAAGATGCGTCTCGCGCCGATGTTTGAGTGCGTAACTCTTTTCGCCGTCCTCGCGTCAACAACCGCTCTGTCACACGAAGGTAAGCAACTTATTGGTTACTGTTCAAATTCTGCCAAGTTCAACGTGTTTGCTCTAAACCACGTGTCATCTCTCTAAATGCGCATCTATAGTTTCACTTTATTTACTGTTCAACTCGATTTACCTCCAAACACCTATGCGTGTCGGTGATCTGACCTTCTCCTATTATGGTATCCATTTGAGGACTTTTCACCATTCAGATGATAAAACATTTTATTTTGAATTCTCAACATGTAAAAATGTATTCACTACTAACCCAATTTGTAGAAGAAGAAAAAATATACAGTATATTGTGAGTTAAAGCTGGACTACCCGTTTTATTTTCCTGTAGTAGAATAAAAGTATTTTCTATTGTCAGCAAAGCAATTGGTCAAAAAAACAAACAAACAATGTTCTTATCTTGTATCTAAACATAATTATTTTTCTTTTTTAAATCAATTTGTCCAAATCAGCTACATTTTTGCGGCGGTCCGCCCTGCCTCACTTCTCCATCTTACATGTATGCAGGCTTAAAATGTGCATTTAATTGGTTTGCATGCATAATTGGGATGTGTGATGTGGTATTCTGTGAGCTAAATGAGTTTGAGTCAGCAGTAAACCTTCAACTTTCACAGTCAATATAATATAATAGCCATGTACAGCATCATGTAAACTGTTATAGAGCTGAAAATGTATACATGTGGTAGTACATACATTGTACACCATGAGCTTGTCCAAGGAAGAAAAAAAAAGCTGGTGTGCATGTGTTTTTGCGCTCACTATATATCCCTTCCTGCCAGTGTGCGCCGTCCACACTCGGGCCTTTGTCCTGTGGTATGATCTCAGAGGCGCAGAGTCCTCGGACACATATAAAATTATGCACATCACGCACACTGGAGCTCTGTCTGTCACTGCATCACTCTTTGCACCCTCTGACACACTGTCCACATTTAGAGCTTCATCACAATGCGCGGCTTTGTCCGAGGAGGTTCTGCTGCCCCAGGCCAGGACCAGACCACGACTGAAGAAGACGACCCGATTCACCCGGTTCCCGCATCACCAGCACAAGGACTCGCACTACAGCAACACACCACTGAGACTCAAAGCACTTACTTCATGCCACACATATGAATTGACCTGTTTATGGAACTCAATTATCTTGATGTTTACATGACATGACAGTTACAGTGTGGGAAAGTAAAAACTAATTTTCTTTACTCGTTGTAAGTTCTGTTATCGACTTCTGATGGCTTGCCACCAAAGCATCTTTAAACTTTAGCATAACTTTGGTCAAATCCCTGTTTTTTGCAGTGGTGTGTCCCGGCACTCAGAATGGACTAAGCTCTACGGGATCTCAAGAGAATCAGTACAACCTCATCAGAGATCGTTACGACAGCTGTGAGATTGTCATGGGGAACCTTGAAATCACCCAAATTGAAAGCAACTGGGACTTCTCCTTCCTCAAAGTAAAACATCAACTTTAAGTGTATCATTGTTTTGGTTAAGTCATATTTAAATGACTCTATTTCCTTTTTTTGTCCAGACAATCCGTGAAGTAACTGGCTACGTGCTCATTGCTATGAACAATTTTCAAGACATTCCTCTGGGGCAGCTGCGGGTCATCAGAGGGAACAACTTGTATGAAAGACGCTTTGCCCTCTCTATCTTTTACAACTACCCCAAAGAGGGCTCCAATGGCCTTAGGCAGCTGGGTCTGGCCAATCTTACTGGTACAGAATCTTCTTTTGAGTCGATATTATTGGACTAATTGCTTTCTAGTGACTTGTGAAATTACCTTTCTTTTACATTGTTTGCAGTGAGAACAGTTGTCAGGTTCTAACTATATTTCTGGATTTGTTTTTACAGAGATCCTGGAAGGCGGAGTTCAGATCATAAATAACAAATATCTGAGCTATGGTCCCTGGGTATTCTGGCAAGACATAATCAGGGACAGCAGTGCACCCATAGAGATACAGTACAATGGAGAGAGAGGTCTGTTTGAGAAACATTTACAGCACGTTAAGTACACAAACACACATAAATTCACATTATATGTTTAATTTAGGTCCCTGCCACCATTCCTGTGGAGACTACTGCTGGGGGCCAAATGAAAACCAGTGTCAGATATGTAAGAAGTCTATTATATTCTCATCATTTTGGTTGAGAACACATTGTAAGATTGAACGTCCTTGATGACATGAACCCAGTGCTCCACTGACCTCAGTTAACCTCCTCTTTCTCCTCTGTGTCAGTGACAAAGACAGTGTGTGCTCCTCAGTGTAACGGGCGCTGCTTTGGGACCAGCCCGCGGGACTGCTGCCACAGCGAGTGCGCAGCAGGCTGCAAGGGCCCCCTGGACGTCGACTGTTTCGTAAGAACACTCCAGTTATATTATTAGGAAGCTTGCACTCACAGTTAACATTTACAATGCAAAAAGGGACATTTTGTTGAAATGAGTAGATTTGCCCTTGACTGAGTATTTGTGCACTTTAAATTAAACATCCCATTGCACTTAATATGACAAAATAACACTATTTTAAGTGCAAAATGACTTGTTCCAATGGCAGTTTATTTTACTTATCTACTCAAATCAAGAGAAAACTACTCATTTCAAGATAATTTCATAATTTAATCATTATTATGGCGTAATTACTGCTCCTTCACATTGCTTCATCCAGTTTCTGCATTTACATAACTCATCCATGCACCACTGTATTTCTAATTGAAGTCTTTCATTATTTTCCATTAAACAAACAAAGATAATACTTTGCAGATCGCTTTTTGCAATATGATGCTGCGTCTGTGAAGTTGCTCAGTTTCATTTCTGTAATAACATATGTATACTTTGTTTGGTTTTCATCAGGCCTGTCGTCATTTCAATGATTCAGGGTCCTGTGTGCGACAGTGCCCCCAGAATCTAATCTACAACAAACAAATGTTTCAAATGGAAACCAACCCAAATGCAAAATACCAGTATGGTTCTATCTGTGTATCCCAGTGTCCCAGTGAGTAGTGTTCAATAAGAAGTCATTTATGTCTCAATATTATGTTTGATTGTGTATTCTCCTCTGTTTATTCAGCTCATTTTGTGGTGGACGGCAGCTCCTGTGTCAGTGTGTGTCCTCCTGACAAGATGGAGGTGGAGAGAGAAGGCCTGAGGCAGTGTGAGCTCTGCAACGGACTCTGCCCCAAAGGTGGACTCCACATATCGTAATTAGTACTTGACATAAATTAGACTATTCTGTTAACATGGTGTGTGTGTGTTTTATCATGTAGTGTGTGAAGGCACCGGTGCAGAACACAGACAGACTGTGGACTCCAGTAACATTGACAGCTTCATCAACTGCACAAAGATCCAGGGCAGCCTGCATTTCCTGGTCACTGGGATTCTGGGGTACTTGTCCTTTGTGCTGTAACATTTGTAGTTTGCTAATATCAAATTCATGATCCTTTCTTCATTTCTTTCTTTTCAGAGATGACTTTAAACAGATCCCGCCTCTAGATGCCAAAAAGCTGGAAATATTTCAAACTGTTAGAGAAATCACAGGTATATTATATGTGTATCAATCAGTCACAAATACTGCATGGAGGAAATTACCCTGAGTTATAGTAGTGTTTAATTATGTTTGTCAAATGTCTTCACAGACATCTTGAATATTCAGTCTTGGCCTAAAGAGCTCAATGATTTGTCAGTCTTTTCGAGCCTAACAACCATCCAAGGGAGGTCACTCTTCAAGTAAGTCTGTTTAGCCTCTTAAGCCCTGCTGTGTATACTCATACTCTGGAAGGCTTTTAACAGCTTGTAAAATGTCTAACATGTTCATATTGCTCTCAAATGATATGAATGTCTATGGGGATACTGTAGATGTGAACATTTTCAAGAAAATCATAGTGGGCCTGAGTAATTGAGGTTGAAAGACAGAAAATATGAATTCCGCCTAAAAAAAAACCCACATTACAGCAGGTCAGCAGCTTGTTTACATTGTAAAGAAGCAAATAACTAATTATTGACTTTTTACCAACTGTTTATCTGTAACAATAAATAATTGAAAAGTTATTGAGGTTTCGATTTAAAATAGTCTAGGCGGAATCCCATTATAATAAACAGGGCACAATTTGGCACCTTTTGGCCCAAAAAATTCAAATTTGTAATTTGTAATTGAAAATTTTGGATCCTATTTATATATTTGGTCATAAAATACAGTTTTTCCAAGAAAAAAAAATACTGTTTTTTAAAAATAGATTAAAATAAACAAGGATTGTCTCTAAAAGTGGCAAGTCCCCAAAAA
>OMNZ01047011.1:0-17412 GCA_900303255.1 Lesueurigobius sanzi | reverse complement strand
AACAGATTTCAATACTAGATGTTCAGATATTTTAAAAATGAAAGTAGAGTTTAGAAAATAGAAAAAAGAATGTCTTTGTGCTCTTAGTTTGCATATTTGAGAGCACCGCAGACGCCATTTTGAGACTCATATACTTTGCTGGAGTATTGGCCAATGCTAAGGAATCCTTAGCTTATTAATTTAGTTTATTTAAAAAGATTATTTGTAAATATATAACTTATTGCTGTAGTCAGCCATTTATTGTTCCTTAATTAATGTATTGATATTTCGTTCATTGCTTTCATTAAATGCCTTGTAGTTGCCCTTTTTGACAAATAGGCATATCTAAAGATACTTTCCAATGTGCAATGTGAGTTTGTGCAATAAATGTATTATAAAATAAATATAAATATAATATTGTAGTTGTATTGTGTTATAAATATTGTAGTTTAGTCTCGTTGTGCTAATAAAAAAACACCAGAGCATTGTCTCATGTTCTTTTCCAATGACTTTATTGATCATTGAACCAAATGAACCATCGGATATATTACACAGGGCGAAATGTGATCGACAGGGGCCCGGCACAATGGCCCACACCATCCACTGATAAACACAAACCAAGTCAGTTTTTTTTTCTTAAAAGTAAGAAAAATAGTAAGGCCTCCACAATATCACCTAATTATTAAATAGTATTTTTTGCACGCTATGAACATATATCTTTATTTTTATTTTTTATTTTTTTAATCGTCAGTGGTTTGATACTTGAGCCATAGCTTCTGAAACAAAAATAAAAAAAAATACCTCAACACAGACTACTAATTTGGCAACGTGTCATCAGGTCAACAGATGAGAATGACAACCACTGTCAGTACAAACAGAACCGAGCCTATTGTCCAAGGCCAACAACAAACAAGAGAAACATAGTACAAGTGCTTATTTTAGACACCCAACATTTACAGTAAACAAAGTGAGTCCGACTTATGCATACCCTACTATGTAACTACTGGAATTGGCAACGTGTTGTGTCTCTGCTCCTCTTTTCCGCACTGGACGCTGTGTCTGTCAATGTCCAAAACAGCATCAGTAGTGTCCCAACATCGGCGCGTGGACAAATCTGCTCCAGTCTCTTTTTGCCCAAACTCCTGGCAACGTTTGACTTGTCCATCAGAAGTAAATCGTCCGTCTAGTTACAGTACTAGTCTAAGCCACTCTTACTCCGCAAGGTTAGGGTGGTCCACATTCCTTGGTCAGTGCCGTTGAGAAGAAAGCATTGGTTCGGCTACAGCAGAGAGCCGGGCCACGAGACGATAGTGAGGGTGATTCTGCCTCGGAGCTCCTTTAGAAGACGCACCAACGCTGTGTGGGTCATGCCCCATGTACTATTCCCATTCACCTCCAGCAAAATGTCCCCACACCTGCGAGAGAGGGAGGGAGGGAGAGGTAAAGAGAGAGAGATTAATATAAATGTATCACTCAGTAAAATGTGAACCTATGATCTGTAATTGAAAGCTTCATTAAATGGCTAGCTAAAGAGTTAAGATAGTATGTGTCTGTATAGAGGGATTATTCATATAAAAAAAAAAATCAAAATGACACAGCAAAACGAGTAGATTTTGTGGTTTTGTAAAAAAGAAAAATGTATTTGCTGTCTAATAATGAGTAATGGATTGATAATCAATTTGTAAGATTAATCTATAGGCAAAATAATTAGTCAGTGCCTTAATATGATTGATTGCCAAAGTAATTTTCTGGCCAAATTGCAATTTCTGTTTCATTCTATTCTTCAGTCAGAAGTTGAACTGCACCTTTAGGTCCTCGGCCACAAAGTCTTTCTAAGTCATCTTTATGAGGGTTATGAAGTCTTTTTTCCATTTTTGAATGAATAAATAATCGTTATTGTCATTGCAACAAGTACAACGAAAATGTTATAGTCCAGTTGGTGTCTTCCAAAAAATGTCAATAAATGTTAAAAGGTAATTAATTCTTTAAAATGACACATGACACACTCATCAGTTACATTAGGCCTATGGTCTGTCACATCTGACAGCATTCAGTGGCAACTGCACTTGGATAAAAACTGTTCTTAAATCTATTTGTCCTGGTCTTAATGGACCTGTGCCTACTCCTTGAAGGTAGTAATTGAAAGAGGAGGGAGTGTCCTGGATGTGAGGTGTCCCTGATGATGGTTTGGGCCTTCTGTATAGCTCTGTCAGAGAGAGGAGAGGGCAGCCAGTGATCTTCTGAGCAGTGTTAATGATCTTCTGAAGCACTTTCCTCTGAGTCTCCGTGCAGCTGTTAAACCACACGTGGTTTGTGTGGTTTATGTGAGGATGCTCTCGATCGCGCACCTATAGAAGGACACCAGCAGTCTCTGGCAGATGTTATTTTTCCTTTGGATCCTCAGGAAATACAGTCTCTGTTGGGCCTTTTTCAGTAACTCAGAAGTGTTAATGCTCCAGCTCAGGTCCTCCTCAATGTGGACTCCAAGGAAACGGAAGTCTGTTACCCTCTCCATGCAGTCTTCTCCAATGTGCAGAGGAGCCAGGTCGCTTCTCCTCCTCCTGAAGTCGATAATGATCTCCTTGGTACGCCGCCATAGCAACTCCAACAATTTTTCCAACAATGTTATAATATCCATCCATCTTCTTCCACTTATCCTCTGCCGGGTTGCACCAGTCCCTTATGGCTCCTCCTGCAGGTGGTGGGTCTGTGGGACGGCCCCACGATGCCCTTCACCTCTGGGCGATGTAACTGGTCTTGATGGTCTCATCATAAGGGCTTTCTGAGCCGCTCTTGGTCAGACCCGTCACCTAGGACCTGTTTGCCCTGGGAGACCCTACCAGGGCCGCAGACAACACAGCTCCTAGGTTCATTCGGGTGCTCAAACCCCTCCACCACGATAAGGTGGCGGTTCGAGGAGGAGCAATGTTATAATATGACCAAGGCATTTATACGAGGAGGCTTACGTGTTAGTTGCAGCCCTAATACTTAACATGATCTTCGTGACTATAATACATTGTATTTCACATAGTGCTCCATCAGTTTCACATTCGATCATAAATAAAATTGGGCATACCTTATCCTGCCGTCGTTATAGGCCGGTGTCCCCTCCACGATGGAGCGGATGAAAAAAGATTGATTGCAGTTGACCTCCTCTTGACCCCCAACGATGCTGAAGCCCAGGCTGCCCGAGGTGCTCCGCCGCAGGACAATGTCTTTGCAGCAGTAGAGATGCCTGCATGGGCCGAGAGCCAGATTAAAAACACTAATCTCTCAAGTCTATCTTCCCCTTACACACACAGCACATCTACAACAACATAAGCAGCAGTGAGGAATCAAGAATCAGAATAGAGATAAGAGGCGGCTGCTGCTGCTGCCCGGAAAATGCTCTGACTTGGATTGAACTTTTAGAGGGAGTACTGCGGGCATGCTTTTTAAAATTGCAGCTAAACTTTGATAGATGTATCCATGCCAGTCTGTCAAAACAAATTCATTGGATACGTGCACCTCTGTGTCTGAGCAATTTTCTCTTGCAATTTTCCAGAATTTTCTGCATGAACGTACAAAACATTCTGTAACTGAATGTTTTTTGGAATATGCATTGTTCGTACTCGACAAACTTTTTTTTTTTGTCTTTTTGCTTTTGTTAACACTTTAAAGGAACATACTGTATTCAAATGGTAAAATATTGCAATAATACCATAACATAGATGTGCACAGACAGGATAGGGCACATGTCATCGCTTGTTTCATTTGAACTTTACAATGTACCCATCAAGCTAACTAAACTGAAGCTTGATATCTAATTAATAATTCTTAGGCGTCCTGGTTTCATTTTTGAGTTGTAATAAGGTGTGGGACATGTATAGCTCATTATGAGGCATTTTACGTGTACTGCACCACTGATCTAGATAATAATTCTCCCGCGACTCAGTCCATCGTCTTTTGTAATTAATTCACTGAATACAATTCAGGAGCAGCACTTGTGTATTGCTTTCATACTGTGCTGACAATTGATTTTATGGAAATAGACTCACCAAAGCTTTGACAGTTAGTTTTATGAACTCTCATGGCTAAAGCGACCTATGAATATTTAAAGCCAAAAGTTGTTTTTGTGTCATTTCCTCCAGCTGGCCCTGACAAATTTTGAGTTGAGCCCAGCTGGCCGAGGTCACAGTCTGTGGACAGGGAAGAGCAAGGAAAGAAAGTTTACACACTACGGCGCTATCAGTGGTGCACACCTGGGTAGCTGCAGCCATGACACCCACTGCGGGGAGTAGTCGTCGTTGGGCAGGGGGCTCTTGGTGCTGTCTGTGGGGGATGAGGTGAGGCAGGTCGGCAAGGCGCACTCCTGCAGGCTCTCATCTGGCGGCCGCATTTCCAGGACCTTGAGCACCACGGGGGACGACGTGTTCTTGAGGTTGGCCACGGCCTCGCTCCTCGTCACCCCCGTCAGGTCCACCCCGTTCACGTTTAGCAATATGTCACCTGCGGCAGAGGACAAAAAACAGACAAGCTGAAGCCTCTGCCCTCATAATGGTTTTTCAAAAGACCTCTCCAGACACAGGGTCTAGTTAATATTCAGCACCTGTGTTTTAATAAGCTCCCAGTGATGAAAGTGGTGCAAAGAAAACACATGGCATCGCGCTGAGTTGGTGGAGAGAAGCTGAAAGGACACGCATGCCCGGGGAGGATATGTAAATGAGAGTAATGGCTGCACCACAACACAGCAGTGAACGTGTCACTACTGGCTGTGAATAAAAGTACAGCATCAGGAAACTAATGGGAGCAGTAGCAGACCTGGTAACAGTTACAATGGATTTCATCCAATAAAATAAGACACTGGTCAGTGTTGCTGACTGCATGCAGCTTTAATAAGGCATTTCATTTATTGTTTTATTTTCTTTATCTTCTTTTGCTATTTCCCTTTTCACCCATAAGCATTTCATCAGCAGGCTGCTTTATGTTTTTCCCCGTGGGTGCCCATTCGCTATCAGAGCTTTAGCTCAAAGCCGAGGGCGCTCATCTTTGAGATATGTGGGATCCAATCCCCGTGATGTTTCTATCTTTTTTAACTTGTGCACACACATGATCTGGACCTGATGCATCTACACAGTCAGCAGTGTAAATAATCCAAATGAAATATAGGCAGCGGCTCTTAGTTTTATACATTGCTAATGTTTGTTCAGCTCCTACACGCCTCTGCTACTGAGCCACTGAAAAAAATAGGGGAGCCCCTGGCTCGAACTCACAACTTCCTGCTTACGGTTTAGTCACCCTATGACTGTAGCCCACTGAGAGAGAGAGTTAGTTAGCCCAGTGGTAGGTTTGCCCATGCACTATGTTGGAAAAACATGCCTGATCCCCCAAAGGTTGCCACCTGGATTCAACTAAGCAAACTGTTCAAGCCTCCTATAGGATAATTACTGCATGGGTGATTATCTTTCAGCTGGCAACACAGTCTAAACCCAACTTTCAGCAACCCTGATGGCACAGACAATGCCAGGATTCATTGGGCTCACATGGTGAAAGGGTGGTTCAAGGAGGATGAGATCATTTTCGCACATGGATTGTCCACAGTTCCCATTGAGAATCTTTGAGATGTGCTGGAGAAGGCTTTGCACAGTGGTCACACTCTCCCATCATCAATTCAAGAGCTTAGTGAAAAATGAATGCAACACTGGATGGAAATAAATATTTTGACATTGCAGAAGCTTAATGAAACAATGTCATAATGAATGCATGCTAATCAAAGCTATGTAAAGGCGGTCCAAAGAACTATTTGAGCGTGTGAGCTTTTTTTTTTTTGTGGCAACTATTTTGGGGGGTGTCAGGCACTGTATTTTATTGTAATAGCTACGGCAATGTTCTACAAATTGTATTTTGATTCATGATATGCCATGTATTATATCCAATTAGAGTAAATGAAGAATCGGTCCATACAAAGTGGTTGGCTCTATAAGCCTCACAATACATTGCTCCTCTTCATCTTCAGTTTTTGTCATGGCTACATGAAAACATGCGATAAACTAGACACCCTCCTTTCAGACACAATAGCATCAATATGCTAATGTTTGTTTGTGTTGACGTTCAACTATGTTCAGCCCAATTTATGAAGCTCTGAACCAGAACAGCACTACACAGTCTTTTCTGGATGGATAAGCTCTGTAATGAAACATGACTATTTAACACGCATCAATCATTCAGTCTGTTTATTCAATACACTCATTACCATATTAATACCATTGTACCATTGTCTGTCAACAAACAAGGCACATGCACTGCAATACAAATTAGGATAGATTCATCCATTTAACAATACTAGCAAGAACACAAAGATATTCTATTCCATTAAAACATTATACAATACACAATACATTATGGCTGTTGGAAACACTGCTGTACAAATAGAACATGAAAATCTTATTTATTTAACATTTACTGTATAGCCTAACTGTACCTTTTCGGATGGAGCCTTCCTGCCCGACCACTCCGTCTGCGTCCACGTTGGTGACGTAAATGGGAAGGTCCCATCCTCGGCTCGACATGCCCCCGGCCACTGTCATTCCCAGCGAGTCGTACGGCTCTTTAGACAGGGTCACTGTTTTCTCGTAGCAGGCTGGCTTTTGACAGGCGTCCTTCATGCAAACCAAAAGAGAAAATCCAGTGTTAAAGGATTGCATAATGACTTTTGGCCTTGTACAATATGTCATCACTTCGATATGATTCTTGTAGAGCAGTGGTTTTTAACTGGTATAGGGATTTTTAAATATTTAATTCCTAGCCTGATTTATTGAGTTTTGAAAATGTTGCTCATCAAGCCTGTTACAATTTTGGAAGAAAAGTTACATTTTATGTTCTTAAACATGGTAACATATGCAGAAGAGGGTTCTATATTGCAAGGGGAAAAGCTATGACTCGCTGTTGGCCCACAACATGATTACACAGCAATAGTTATGGAATGTTCTTTCTTTATTCAAATCCTGTGCTTATTTCCAATATGTAGGAGAAAATATAAAATTAGGTAACATTTTAATCCAAAAACCGTAAATATAACTGTAACTATTGTAACTGCCATCTAACAGTCCAGAAACCAGAACATCAGAAGAATGTCCAGTGCTCATGACTTTAGTTCTGTAGTGAAAAAGCTAGATGACCCCAATGTATTGAAAATAAGAGGCCTACATCGCCTACACAATGAAGCCCCTAATTTACATACTATTGATAATGTTTTGTCTATGAACAAGCTACAGCTCCTTAATAATGGCAGGATCCATACTAGGGCAGCCGGGATAATGGAGAGTGCACGGACAGTATGCTAATGAATGAATCACTCCATTAGCATAACTGGTCATCTATAATATCCATGGTGCTCATAAAGACAGCTTGATTGCCTCTTCACTTGTATCGAATACAATGAAGCTGATTTATTCTTAGTGGCGATGTGTTGCAATATTTCGCTTGGTGCAAGGCTGCGAGGGGAGAAAATGGTTTTATTTATGGTGTTTGTGAGTCAGATAGCAGCGTAACTCGGTAATGAATAACACATGGACACATTGAGGTTGACGGGACGCGTAGCCTTCGCACCGCGTCGCTAATGTGCTGCTTTCACACGTTTCTCCGGCGCTCGCTGGAGGCCAGGGCTCATAGGGCGGGCCACGCTGACGGAGATGGGACACAGCGGTTGTTTTGCCTGAGCGGACGCTATAGCTTTACACCTGCTATCATCATCATCGTTAGGCGGAGAGGAAGCGAAGATGGCTGCGACCGTTGCAATGGCACACTCAGCTTTGATGGAATAATATCTCTCTGGATCATTTGCACCTGAAAGGGACGATTTGTCAGGGAGATGAGACAAAGACAGGAACAAAGCTCCTCTGCTGTGTGTCTGCGGTGGTCTCTGGTAGGGCTGAACCATTTTGGAAGACCTTCTAATTGTTGTTCTAAAGTAGTATTGTGATTAGATTTGCAATTTAAGTTTTCATAAAATTCAACATTCAGTTCATAGTACACATTAGATACATCAAGGACTATTAGCAATTAAAGGATCACAGGTTCACACCAAAGGCTTCATGGACTGCAAAGGAGTCGGTTTTACATTCAAAATATATGGTAGACGCGTGTCAAGGGGCGTCGAGATCAGGCGGCTCATCGTGGGCGTCCTGAGCTGTGCGTTTGAAGCTTTTCTCGTGGCAACCAATCAGAGAAGCTCACTCTAGTGATACAATGACGCACTTCACGTGATGACCACGGGAGAAGCAGCTATCGTCGCAATTCCCTCCTCGAGATTAGCAAAATAAATCATTGTGGCTCTGGTCCGCTGTCTCTACATGCTGCTGGCAATCTTTATGACTAGCAAATTGCTGTTCAGTTGTGTTAAATTGCCCTTGTGTAGCCGATAGTTCAGTGGTTAAGCTGCTGCACATATGGCAGAATACTGTTCTGTCCTCAGTGTCGTGGTCTTTATCCTGATTTGCTGATTGCTCTTTCTTCACCCCTGTTTACCCCCTGTATGCCTGTCAAGTAAAGGCTATAGGCTTAAAACCCTTGTCTCAGGTCACCTGCGTATGTGGCTGTGTGCTCACTGCTCACCAATAGTGTTTGCTCGATGTCCACAGGGGAATATGGAGGAGGGCCGTCCATTGCCCAAGGATCCTCCTGTAAGATGTCTGGGGCCGGGAGGCAGATTTGACGGGATACAATGAAGTGGACAAGCTCTTCGCTCGCCTAAAACAAGACAAGACAATTATTTTACCAAAGTGAAATAGGTGTCAAATCTTTTCAAATTGTTGTGGATTTGGTCATTTTTCAGTTTCAGTCCAACATCAGTTAAATGTGTGTCTCTTGATTCTGCAGTCAATAATCCAACTTGACTCAGCAGAGAGGTGATTCATTCTTTTTGTAAACAACAGAGAAATGGTTTTAGATTCCAATTAATTTTAGATGTAGTTTTAAATACATTTCACAATACTTTTTGGGGGCTAATTTTTCTCAGAACTATCTTTATTTTACACCATAACAATCCAACTACACTGATCTATTTTGTAATACTCCTCTGGCTCAGTTTCCACTGAACTGCCACTCAGACACAGTGGTGGCTGCTGGCTGCATCGCTCTGCATAATTCTTCAGAGACCTCCCCTACATTAGCATGGAGCTGACTCCTGAATTAACCGCTCCAGCCCATTATTGTCATAATTGGACTAATTTCATTTCTGTGCTGCCAGTTCTTAATCGGTGACAGCAAGTGGCCGCTGTAAGAGGGCACACTGGCTCCGTAGAGACACTGGAGAGCCAGCCAGACTCTTAAGCCAGACCTTCCTCAGCCCGCCCTCAAAACACAGCAATTAAACATTAACCACAAACACACCATCGACTGCATCAGGCGGGACCCGGAGGCTGCCACATGTCCGAGTCTATCAGGGCAAACCACTATTAAATACTATTAACTGCAGACAGCACAGACACAACAACACAATTAGTTTAAATGACCGCAATTATCTTTAATACCACAGGGACCCCTGCTGAGAACGCAACAGTTGTTTACACACTAAATATGAACCATGGCCTACAACAATATCTGTATTAAGTGGAGGCCGTACTTGTTTATTAGGCTGATTATCATCAGTATTTTGTTTAATAATAAGAATTTAATCATGTCCTAAACCATTAGGTTCAGATTACACTAACTTGGCATTTTACTGTGCCTCAATTCCAGGACAAGTCTTTTATTGCACAAGAAGATAATGTACAGGACATTGTGAAGCCAAAGTCTGACCTGAATGAGCAGTGCAGCATGCTCTGGTGCCCCATAGCGTAAGTCATGGCCGTTTATAGCCAGGACCCTGTCCCCCACACACAGCTGTCCATCCCTCGCGGCCAAGCCCCCCTCCAGCAGGTGGAAGATGTAGACTCCATGCATCTCGGGCCGCCGCACCAGTTTGATGCCCAGCTGTTCGTCCGGAGTGCTCTTGTTGAGCACCACATGGATGCTGTCGTCCCTCAGGGGGTACTGGGGCAGGCCCTGTGCCCCAGGAGCTGACAGGTCGTGGGGGTGTGGGTGACTGTGGGAGCGGTACCGGTGCCTCTGCTCCCGCAGCACTGTGAGCCGCAACAGCTGGCACGGCTGTTTGAGGATGGCCACAGCGTAGCTATGAGGCACGTTACTGATGTCAATGCCATTCACCTGAAAGAACAGAAAATATATCAGTAACCTCCGGCTTATGAGACCTGATAGAATTATAGAGGAAATTTAGATTTAATAAGAAACATGGCTCAAAGCGCTAATGAAGTTGCTGTTTTAGTAAACACTACTTTTCCCTTTTGTTTTGTTTTGGCTTCCCCTTGTTTTGAAGTTGTACCAGAGCCACCATGTTGCACTGGGATTTGCAAGACACTGCTGTGACTGAAGTGTGAAATGTCTTACTCAGGGAGAGCGTTTGAACAGGTTGCCCCCCTGTTCTGTCAAGTTTTTATTGTTCAACTATCCTTTTGTTTTTACAATACACCAGTTCATGCCATATAATTATTTTTGGTCAAACTAAGTATGTTTAGTGTGAGTCTGTTTTCACTGCAGTCATTTCTGAGTCTGACGTTTGTGTCATTTTTCAAGTGCTAAAGCTGTCAGGGCTCAGACAGTGAAGTGGACTCTGAGGAGAACAGGAAACATCTGCTGTTTGATAGCGTGACTTTTGGATGAATAATTCTGGCATACTTGGACATAATGGAAGGAAGACATTTTTCATGTTTTATTCACTCATCACATTTTATTGTCTAAAACGGACTCAGAATCTTTAGACATGGCAGACTAGGTCTATAATCCCGTCATCACTGTCGTACCTTAAGGATCATGTCGCCCGGCAGCATGCGTCCGTCCCGTGCAATAACACCTTCTCTGTAGATGTCCTGGATGAGGATGCGCACCAAAGGGGTCTCGTTGCCCCCGACGATGCTGATGGCCAGGGGTTCGGAGGGGTCCACTCTGGTGATCTTAATACTGGTGACCTCCCCGTCTGGGATCAGGTGATGGAGCTGAGGCAGGGCCAGCACTGAGGACAAGAAAAGAGCTGAGCTTACTTTTAAGTTTGACTGAAAAAGACGCCGCCAAACACAACAAGAGCTCAAGACTGAGAAGGAAATGGGACAGAGACTCAGATCCACAGAGAGCAGGCATCAGCAGCTGCCGGTGCTCCCTCAGGTTATTCAAACAACCTTGTACAAGAGCGAGGGGGAATTCACTCGTGCTTGTGGGATTAGTCACTTACATCTGCATTTAATATGCATGGGAAAAATCACAATTTAACATTTCTACAAGCTGATTATTTGGGTGGGCACATAAATAATTTGCAACAACCAACCACTTTTCTTTCGATTGCATAAACTGCAAATTTACATAATGAAGGTTGCACAACATCTTTCACAGTGTGTTGCAATTCTTAAATTCAACACATTTCTCATACAATTATGGTAAGATTCAATCATCTAAGCCATCTCCAGTCATATCTTTTATCCTTGCATATTTATTGCCACTTAACCGCTAAACGACACTTGCTGGATCATGATAAAATGGGTGGAGAATATTTTGCATGGCCCACTGTCTGACTGTGGGACATTTTCTTGGATTAATTTCATTTTCTTCATATGAAAAGTCATTTCCCCCTTTCCCCCGTCTGTTCCTGTGTGCCTATGCTCTCTCTGGAGTGGCTGGTTCCCCTCGCGTTGCACTTTCTCCATTCCAAAGTCAATATTGTGCCTTTTATCGCCGCACATTGCTCTAAGGCTGGAGCGCGCGCACACAGACTCACGCACACGCCCCCCCCCCCCTCACACACACATCACGGACCCGTCGCTGTTATGCAACCCTTCCTTCAACCACGCTCTTCTCCCTCCATCAATCCTCCGAGGTGCATCCGCTGGGACCTTCACCTTTGTTGATTCCCTTTGCTTTGGTGTCTTTCCACAGCCCTGCCCACACTCTAGCGAACCACTTCCTCTCTCTCACTCTCTCCATTTGTGTCTTATTGTCTCTCCTGTGGCTCACCAATGAATTTTTAATCCATTCCGCTGCTCATTGATGGCCTGGGAGAATGATCTAGTCCCAGCTCGTTCGTCATCCCCTCGCTCTTACGCAATACCCACACACTCTCCGCTCGCTCTCTCCCCGCTTGGGCCGCTTTCTTTTCTCGTATGAACAACATCCTCCACTGTTCCTGCGCTTCGACCGCGCTGAAGAGCCTCTCTGGGGAGCGCTCAATCAGGACGTGGAGAAGCCGCTAGATTAAAGAAAGACGGAGGGCTGGAGGGAATCGGAGGTGACAAGAGAATGGAGGAGAGGACGAGCGGCGAACACGGGAGCGCGGACACGTGTGGGTGACCTCTGCTGCCATCCACCGCCTCGGGGCTAACCTTCTCCCACTGATGTATCTTCCGCGGTGCGCCAATAGCCTTATGCAACACACTGCTGAATTATGAACGATACATATGCTTCTCTCGCACTGTGGCCTTCCAGTGATAGCACAGGCGCGGGAGAAGATACGGTGTGTAAACATGAGGATGTCTGGGGAGAGCGAAAGGCAGAGATTTAAAGGTTAGATTTGATGAAGGATGTGATCGGATTTTGATGTGAAGGATTTAACTGAACGTCCAAGTCCAGTGCTTCTCAAACTGTGGTACATTTGGTGGTTGTTTAAGGTTTTTGTCTTAGAGGTAATTTTGGATATTGGCTCATATAGAACTGCTTTAATCATAGAGTAATCCGGTTACATACAGCTGTGGCCAAAGGTTTACATACCCTTTTAATCTTTTGGACATTTTTCATAGAATATGAATGATAACACAAAAATATTTTTTTCCACTCATGGTTAGTGGTTGTGCAAAGCCATTTATTGTCAAAGACCTGAGTTTACTCTTTTGAAATCATAATGAAACAGAAACTACTCAAATGTCCCTGATCTAAACATGACCTTCAACAACTGCCAGGAAAATTGTTCAGGAGCAAAGAAAAACTTACTTCAGCTGAAATACAGGACAAAATTGGACTATCTGAAAAAAATGATGTGTGTTTCAAGATGATCAGGGACATTTGCTAGTTTCTAGTTGAAAAGCGTAAACAAACAGGTTTTTGACAATAAATGGCTTCATGCAACAACCATGAGTGAAATAAAGGTTTTTGTGTTATCATTCATATATGAAATGCATAAGTTTTTGCCTGGGTATATAAACTTTTGGTGCAGTGTTTTAATAGTATATAAACTACTGAAATAAAGGTTTGTGTGACAATACTTTATATGGTAGCTATACCAGATTACTACACAATGGGAATTTCATTGATTTTCCTTGGTGCAGAAAAGATTTGCTTTTGTCAACTCTAGCTCAACATTTTGCTGCTGTATTAAGTGCATTAAATCAAGTTGTCAACTGGACTGGGTTGTTTGTTGTCTCTGTTGGCAAAGTTGACAACTTTGGAAACTTCTAATACAATGGTAAACTCCTGTGCGACTGAGACCTACACAAACATATATCATTGAGAGGAATCTGCCTTGTCATGTTAAAGCACTGGCTCCATGGTGTGTGGTCCTCACCTTCTTGTGGGACGCTGGAGTTCCTGGCGTTGTCCCTCTCCTCTGTGGTCTCATTGCTGACTGCGGTGCCGCTCTTGGTTCTCCTCAGGACGCTGAAGGCTCGGTTTAGTCTCCTGAAGGAGCGGCTCCTCACTGATGAACGGTCAAAGTTTCTGACTGCAGGAACACAGAGGGAAGAGGAACACTTTATAAGAGCTGAGACTCAACATGCCCGGACATGTTTGAATGGACCTCACTGCCGGAGTTTTCACAGCTGGAAATGGTTTTTGCTTAGCCAATAAACAATAGACGTTCTCTGTATATTTGCACATGTGTCTTTGCACGTAGGACAAACATTTTACATACATTTTTTACATAGAGTTTTGATTTTATTTTATATTTTATAACAATTAGCCTGAGAATACCCATGCTGCTCGGGCTCAAATCTTTTTGAACTGCTACACAGCCTGGAAAACATGGCCCAGATCTTTGCAGGGTCAGCACGGGGAGGGACGACAAGACGATGACGTGTACTAAAGGACAGACTGGATTAGCTGAGGCTCATGCAGATGCATATGATAGATATTTGTAGCGCCCAATAAACGGCTACGGACAATCGTAAACCACACCCTCCTACGAGAAAATGAACGGGTGATTCCCAGACTAAATATTCACTTGTGATGTTTAGTCTGGTGCTAGCTAGGCTAAGTAACAATATGAATTGCCCATTTTTAATCATTTGGTTTCAGTTGTCACTATTCGATAAGCCACAAAAATATACCCTTGCAATAATTTACTTTATATCTTCTCTGTCTTTCGGCTGGCCTGGGAACGCCTTGGGATCTCCCAGGAAGAGCTGGATGGGGTGTGCGCGGATCGGGAAGTCTGGGCGTCTCGGCTCAGACTGCTGCCTCCGCAACCCGACCCCAGATAAAGCGGAAGAAAATGGATGGATGGATGGATGGATGGGTTTCAGTTGTCACTATCCGATAAGCCACAAAAATATACCCTTGCAATAATTTACTTTATATCTTATTCATCCTTATGACATGAATAGATTCAAACCATTGGATCCCTCTTGGATGAAGCGTCTAATCTTGACTCGTCATCACTAAAATCATATTCCATTTGCCTTGACAAATGGAATATGATTCGTTTTAGCTCCAAAGTGCATCATGGCGGAGCTACTTGCAACTGATGTCCTTTCAATTAATAAAGCGACCAGTGCAAAGTGGCTGTTACGTAAACGCTCTACACACGGTAGACTGTACGTCAAAGAGTTCTGGGTCCCTCCACTGAGATTGGTCTGGAGTCTTTTCTTAGCCAAAGGCCGACAGCTCCAGGACCAGGAGGCAGCGGTGGAGCAGCGGCAGGCCCAGCTCGCTGCACCGCTCTGGGGCAAACTCCTCTGCACTGCCCCCTCCCTCTTCTGTCCCTCCGCAAAGCCTCCTGACAGCAACATTATTCTTTAAGAGGTCTGGCCACTGCTGCAGCTGACAGCTTGTTCAGCAAGAGCAGCACTGGTTGTAGAGAACGTGGTTTGTGGAGCTCCGCAAATAGATTTAAAAGGCTGCAGCAACGTCATTTGGTGTTCTCTCCACTATTGTTATATACAGCTCTGTGCAAAAGAGCATAGTCATAGTGCCACATAACAAACGGAATTGTGTTCTCTTGCACATGAAGTTGAAAGACTATACTGCGCTGGACACTAGTTTGTTGCTGGAGTAAGACCTTGACTATGACACGGGACAAAGAGCAGTATGAGTGAAACCTAATAGCAGCAGATGGTTACACTGAAAAATGCCTTTATTTTGCTGTCATGTATTTACTGTACTTCTTGCTCCTGCAATGTGTTTATACTATTGATGAGCCTAGACCAGCCATGCATTCTTGGCTTGGTTGATCCAATTTAGCATAGGCCAATGCAAGCACTAATTGTTCAAGTGTTTTGTGCTGCCTGCTTTGTGATTGCCTTGAGAGAGAGATTGGATATTAAGCGAAGAGGGTCTTTTTCAGGGAGATACTCACATGCTTATTAGTTTTACAGAGGAGAATATGGAAATTTGGGGGAGCAGCCTCATGTCACTAATGTGTGTCACTGGGCATTAATACACACTTGCATTGGGCTATATTTAACCTGCCTCTCCTCTTGTTCTCCTTGACTGCATAATGTGCTGCCCTCTCAGTGACTTTCCTCCGCTGTTTCCCCTCGGCTTCACAGAGCCTTTATAGATTGGTGGAAAAACAAGGCAGACCAGCTAATTGGCTGATAGGATTTCTATCAGGGATTATTAGGAGTAACAATGACTGTATCCGGGGTTGTGCAAATGTTGGTGTAACTATGTCCCAGAACGGAGACACTGAGTACAGTGTGTGTGTGTGACTAGAAAGCTCTCTACGTTTCACTGTTTTACTTGTTTTTCTTTAAAATACTTGTATATGTGAGATTATGGGATAGTTGTCACATTGAAGATGACAAATTACTTTTATTTATCTGTTTTACACATTTTAAATTTAATTTAAAAGTTTTTGCAAATGTGCAGAAAGTAATATATCGCCACATTTGGATTAACAAAACTTATAACAAAACAATAGATTCCAAGACAGTGAAGTTTAAATTGAAAATTAATTTATCTGAAGGGCTCATATAAATGTGTTACTACTACTACTACTACTACTACTACTACTACTACTACTACTGTCAGGTTAAACAACTAGAAATATTTTCAATGGCTGAAGAGATTAACTGCGTAATATGCTGCTGCAGAAATGGCAAAAATTGCAGAAATCGCTGAAATTGGTCAAATTGTTGAAATTGCTGTTATCACAGAAACATTACAAACATTTCCAAAAATTGCTGAAACTCCTGAAATGGTTGAAAGACCTAAATGTATGAAATCCTATTCAAATAAATGGGCAGAATTATCAATACAAATGGATGGGGCAGAACTCCCAACGCTACTGAAGTAATAGTACGGTAATAGTAGAAGTAATATTATGCAGCAAATCAATAAATAAAAGCAAACATTCTGGATTTAGATTGTTACTTATTATACTTACAGACACACAGAACAGACACACAGAACAGACACACAGAACTGACCACAGAACAGACCACAGAACTGACCACAGAACAGACACACAGAACAGACACACAGAACTGACCACAGAACAGACACACAGAACTGACACACAGAACAGACACACAGAACAGACACACAGAACAGACCACAGGACTGACCACAGAACAGACACACAGGACTGACCACAGAACAGACACACAGAACAGACACACAGAACAGACACACAGAACAGACACACAGGACTGACCACAGAACAGACACACAGGACTGACCACAGGACTGACACACAGGACTGACCACAGGACTGACCACAGTACAGACACACAGGACTGACCACAGAACAGACACACAGGACCGACACACAGAACTGACCACAGAACAGACACACAGAACAGACACACAGAACAGACACACAGAACAGACACACAGAACTGACCACAGAACAGACACACAGAACAGACACACAGAACAGACACACAGGACTGACCACAGAACAGACACACAGGACTGACACACAGGACTGACCACATGACTGACCACAGAACAGACACACAGAACAGACACACAGAACAGACCACAGGACTGACCACAGGACTGACCACAGAACAGACACACAGGACTGACCACAGAACAGACACACAGAACAGACACACAGAACAGACACAGCACCACGACACGCAGACGTTCACCCGCTCACTCACACTCACTCTTCTTGGAGCTGGAGCGCGCGGCCAGGCTGGTGGTGCTGCCCGACTGGCTGTTGTCCTCCATGCTGGGGTCGAAGGCGGGGTT
>OMNZ01046986.1:12243-23586 GCA_900303255.1 Lesueurigobius sanzi | reverse complement strand
GAAGAAGAAGAAGAAGAAGAAGAAGAAGAAGAAGAAGAAGAAGAAGAAGAAGAAGAAGAAGAAGAAGAAGAAGAAGAAGTTTATCCACACATGAAGGTTTGGGAAAATGTATACATTTTTTCATAATTAATTCTCAGTTTTTGTCATCTGTCCAAAGAAGAAGAAAGCCAAGACTCATACAAACAATGGGCCTCATTCACGAAACAAAGCTACGCACAAATTTGTTCTTAAGACCGAGTTAAGAACATTTTTGGCATACACAAAATTTGTTCTTAGCTGAAAGAGTTCTTCTGGAAGAACAAATCCTAAGAACAGTCAGGAGGACTCTTAAGCACAAAAAAATCTGCAGTTTTATATTATCACAGTCAAAATGGACCCAAAAATTCAAAGTTTTTCACGGCATGAGTAGCATTTTTCTAAAAATAATGTCACTTAAAAATATATTTTTTGAGAGAATGAAAGTGATGAGAGGTGGTTTAGAGCAGAGATAGTTAGTGTAGACTTTCACAGCTGAGGGCTGCAGCTCGTTAGGTGCTCTGAGTCACACCTGTCGTAATCAGAGGAGAGCTCAGGAGTACTGTCTCATGCTCTGGTCATGCCCATATATGGAAGTTTAGAGGGTGTGTCTTTGTATTTCCATAGTCAATATGATGTAAATGTCCTGATAATGAGGGGAGTGGTGTTCTTAGTGTCATGTTCATGAATTTGGGGCATCTCTCTTTAAGAACAGTTTTGTCTTTTTAAGAACGCTTCGTGAATCAGACCTAAGCTTTTCTTAAGTTTCTCCTAAGTTGTACATAAGAACTTTTTCTTAAGAAAATATTCATGAATGAGGCCCATTGTTAGGTAGCTAACACATAACTTTAGCATGTTAAGGCTCAAATCAAAGTTAAAAAATTAGTCCACACATGAAAGTTTAGGAAAACGCATACATTGTTCATACTGTAATACATTCTCAGTTCATGTCATCTGTCCAGAGAAGAAGAAAGCCAAGACTCCTATAGGCTACAGACATTATAAGCTAGCTAACACATAACTTTAGCATGTTTGTAGAGGAAAATCAAAGCTAAAAAATGAGTCCACACAGTTTTGAAAAACATATACATTGCTCATAATGTACATTCTCAGTTCATATCATCTGTCCAGAGAAGAAGAAAGCCCCAACCACACACCAACCCCCTGTGACAACCAGCCCTGTTCTCCCCTACATATACTGTGTCAAGAAGATGCTCTGCTCTGGTGTGTGTATTTTTATTCACCGTACTATATAAGGGCCACTGGGTATATATGGTATGGATAGTCCTCTGAGGAATGGGTGTCAAAAGTGGGTTGTTTGAGCAGATATAATTAGGAGACAATTAAAGCGGCAGCACGCAGTAACAAGGCCAAGCGGAGAGGACTAGTTAAGTGAAACGAGAGCGAGGGTTTTTCAAATCAAAGCGATGGCTGAACCTACAATGAAACGCCTTCTTGTAGAAACGTTAAAGAAGACTGTGAGATTAGTCGTCATCTGTATGTTATAGCTTCTATTTTGATCATAAAGGTTCATTAAAGATTTATGATTATTCTTCAATAAGAAGGTTGACAAATTAAAAGTATTGGTCATCCATAAGATAATATTTTATGGATCTCACAATGGAGAAACTTACTTGACAGCTCTTAAGATGTAGCACACAGGGGGGTGTAAAATAGTCAGGAAATGTGCCATCAAAGAAGAAAATCAGTTTGCAAACAGGTAATAATAATAATAGAGTAGAATAAAATAAAATAAATGTCTCTTAGCCTCTATCGATAAACTGTAAACATATTATGTACACTGAATAAAATAAAATATACAACCAAACCATAATTTATTTGTGGTTGAAGAATCCTTCTGAAAACTCCTTCAAAAATATTGTTAAGTACAAGCCTGGAAAGCCTTGGAGTCCGTAGGCGTTACTAAATTGGAGGTGTTGCTGTCTCATGTGGGAAAAATGCATTTTGAGAAAACGGCCCTTGAAATTTCATTTGTCCAGTTAATCTATGGAGAAATGATGACCTTATTCTCATTATCAGACTATTTATTTGTTTCCAGGTGAAAGTTAATATGTTATGAGAGCAAAGTAAACTACAGTAAACGGTAAATTATTTATTTCACATCATTGGTTCAACAGCACAATCCAGCAGATTCAGTCTCCTCTATATCAAAATGCTACGTTCTTGTGAGAATCCAAGAAGTGGTACAAAAACTCTCTTTTTTGTGACAAAACATAAAGAGCAACAAAAAAGCTACAATTTATAGAATAAAATACTAATTCATACCATGCAAAGAAGAACAGGATGATGAAGAACACTATTAACTACCCTATTCTTACCTCAAAATGCACATGTTCAGTGGCCTCATATACTGTTGTCTTTTGATCATTTCAGCACTGAGTCTCATTGAAAGTAATTTACTCCTTATAGTACTCTTAATGTACAAATGTCAGGGATAAAAACCACTAGTGACCAGGCAGCAAAGATATTATGCAAATATTATACGAAAAATGAATATGTTTAGTTTATTCCTATATAAATATTAATGAGAATTTCCAGGAATAAAATTGCGTGGGGAGTTATTTAAGGCTGGTTCAATATTTCTGATTATATATTGCTGGTTTCAGCTGACCTTGACAAGCAAGAGAGATCTCATAGATTACATTTTCTTTTTCGAAACAATGGCCAAGTCAGTTCACAACACTGCTCTCCACATTTGACAGCATGGGCAAATTGGTTACTTAACTTAGGGTTTAATGCTCTATATCGAATACCTCTATCTATGGTCTACTCTAGGGCACAGTACACGGATTCACCTGCATTTACTCTACTCTGTGTGTCTAGTATTTCCATTACAAAGGCTACTCTTTAGTTCTCCGGCCCATGTCGGTGAGTGCACAACAGACAACACTGAAATACACAGTACTGAATGGAACTACAATACATCCTGTGGGACACGATGACAATACTGCAGACATATGAAGGGAATATGCTAGCTATGCAGCAAAAGGTGTAGTAACAAAATCACCTTTATTGTGAAATATTAATATTGTAGGGACATGCTTGTTTCTGTGAGCTCTGTCTTCTCTCTCATAAGATAAATCATAGACCAGCAGTTTGTTCACGTTTTGTTCGTATCAGAGCAGCTTGCTTCGGTCTCAGGCACAGGACAGTCCCAAAAGGTGTGTGATATGGTCCTGATCTGAAGTGGTTACGGCACCGTGCCAGTGCAAAATGTCCTTAGCAGCAGTAATATTACTTCAGTTTTTTTACCACAAAAAGCATGTTAACTTTGGCAGCTTTTAAAGAAGTGCGTGTGCAGAACATTTCCTGATGTACTCAAAAGACTCTGAAGGTGAACTGCTTTCTGTGGTACTTTCTCACCAATTTACTCACAGCTCTGGTTTTATAGTCCTTTCAACGTTCATTGATTGTTGGCTTCAAGTTAGAAGACTTCTCTGTTTTGTGATTTTTCGACTTTGTGTCGTAAAGAAAGTGTTGCTCTAAATGATAATGGAGGTTAGTTGTGTTGCTTCTTGACGTAGCCGCTAATTCTCAACACAACTTGCATTTCATCTGTGTCTGTGACATGTCCCCGATCCAGAAGCCAAAATAGTATTTCAGACATGCAATTCTTTTTAGCCAGACTCATTTCCTCGCTGTACACCATTTGCTGTCAATGTTTTCTTATACACTGTGGCAGCTTAGCCACTTTAAGCTTTTTTATTTAGTTATTATTCCAAACAAATCACTTTAATGGATGCAATTATGATATTACAAGAACTGCGAAAGGTTATGTATTACTTATGCAAACAATAAAATATCCTACAGTATCTTTATGTGAAACCCATCAACGCTAGTTTATATCTCCACTCTGAAATGAGTTAGCAGTTCATATGTTAGTCATGTCTGCTTCGTACTACGGTGGCCAGGAAGTGAAAGGTACGGCCACGCATGGAAACGCAAACACAAATGCCACAAAGCAAAAACAAAAGTCACACCGTGAAAACAAAAGTCACAAAGCAAAAACAAGTCCATCCATCTTTTTCCGCTTAGTCCAAGCTGCCCGGATCACACTGTACCAGCCCCTTATGGCTCCTCCTGCAGGAGGCGGGTCCACGGGAGGACGGCCCCACGGCACTCCTTCACCTCTGGGCCACGTAACCGGCCCTGATGGTCTCATCATAAGGGGCTTCTGAACCGCTCTTGGTCTGACCCATCACCTAGGACCTGTTTGCCATGGGAGACCCTACCAGGACAGAGCATAATGAGAGCCTTCTAGGTTCATTCGGGTGCTCAAACCCCTCCACCACGATGAGGACGGTTCGTGGCGGCTCAACGAGTGGTACAAAAACAAGTGCCAAAACAAAAGCCACAATGCGAAAACAAAAGCTACAACGTGATGTGACTTTTGTTTTCGCATTGTCACTTTGAGGACATTTAAGGACAGTGAGGTTAAGGTTTGATCGAAAGAAAGTAGATGGTTTGAGAGAGGTGTCAAAGAGGCCATATTTGTTTAAGAAAAAAAGAAAATCTAGCTATGAATCGCAATAGAGGACTCAGATTCAAGTTGGACCCAATCTATAACAACACACTGAGACAGAAACCTATTGACAATAACAACTTTGGAGTGAAACCATCGCACTGTCATGCTAATAAGCCTGGACTACTGGGCGGAGCAGGGCCATAGGGAAGTGTCAGCACCCTTAGAACTGAGCCCAGTGTGAGACAATAGAGAGGCATCGAGCCCTATTAAGTATGAATAGGCTAAAATGTTTTCCAACCAGAGAGGAGGGACTTGAGGTTACCTCCTCCTTACGGTTTGCTCTTAAGAGACCCACGAACGTGTTCAAGTCTGTATTAAGTTGATGACGATCTTTGGACTAAGATCGAAACGTCCTATCAATCAATTTATTTTTGTAACGTCCAATATCACAACAGGAGTCGTCAGAAGTCAGTATGGACAAAAACCAATCAATAACAGACATCAAGAATGATCAAAATAAGTCACACACAAATTAATATCCCACACAAATGAAATGGTCCAACCAGTAATGTCCCGGAAAAAAGTAAATCGCTTAGAGTAACAAGCTTAGTGTATCCCTCATCCTTAGACCTTCCTCCAGGAAAAACCCTTAAAAACCACATGGGAGAAAGTTAGGAAACCTCGAGGGGAACCAATTTGGTAGAAGAATCCATCCCCCTCGGACGGATGGGCCAGTGGTGAATTTTTGGTCGACCAGAGTCGAATGGCTATGTACGGCGAGAGTTGTAGTGGCCATTAAACTGGGAGATGTCCTCAGGTAACAAGAGTAGTAGGAGGAGTAGTAGGCTTGGCCGACGCCGTCTGGTCCTATGAATGCTGTCCAGTCCCCACGATGACGGCAGTTGTTCAGGTCCTACACTTCAACTACAGAGTACAGATGAAGATTGAAAAATCTTTGCCTACGATGGACAACTCCTGTACAACTGAGAACCTACACAGATGGATTGTGGCTTTTGTGTTTGTGTTTCCACTTGACCATTACTTGCACTTCCCAGCGATTGTACTGTACTCCTAGACAGAAGGACCACCACTGGTACTGAGTAACTGTTTAAGTCTAAAAGGGTCTGATTTATTTAAGAGTCGACAGTATGTGACAAAACATAAATGATCCCAACGTGCCTCAAAGCAACGACCATCATTCCAGCGCCAAAGAAGTCACCTCCCTCCTGCTTTAACGACTACCGCCCAGTAGCACTCACTCCAATTCTTATGAAGTGCTTCGAGCGGCTCGTCATCGACCTCATCAAGTCTGTTCTCCCTCCCACCCTGGACCCGTACCAGTTTGCTTACCAGTCCAATCGCTCAACTGAAGATACCATCTCCACTGCGCTTCATACAGCCCTCACTCACCTTGAAACAAAGGACTCCTACGTTAGAATGCTGTTTTTAGACTTTAGCTCAGCATTCAACACTATAATCCCACAGCAACTAATACACAAACTGCTCCATCTGGGGATCAACACATCACTGTGCAACTGGCTGCTGGACTTTCTGACGGGGAGACCACAGGCTGTACGTGTCGGCAGCAGGTCCTCCAGAACCATCACACTGAACACGGGGGCTCCCCAAGGCTGTGTGCTGAGCCCTCTCCTGTTCACTCTGTTGACCCATGACTGCGCTCCAAAGTATGACTCAAACTTCTTCATCAAGTTTGCAGACGACACAACAGTGGTGGGTCTCATCAGCAACAGAGACGCGTCAAACTACAGGAGTGAGGTGAGCAGTCTGGCCATGTGGTGCACACAGAACAATCTCTCTCTAAATGTGGAGAAGACAAAAGAGATTGTTGTGGACTTTCGAAGAGCGCAGGTCCAGCATGCTCCTCTAACAATCAACGGTGCTGCAGTTGAGAGGGTGACCAGCACTAAGTTCCTGGGTGACTATAATCATACATCAAAATGAATTGTTTTTGTGTGTCACATAAAGCTATCATCAAATGTTTTACGTTGTTTTAAGTGAATTTCTCCATTGTGAGATCAATAAAGAACTATTTTATCTTATCTGAACACAAAATGTTATTAAAACTATAAAGTTACACCATACCATACCATACCAACTTTATTCATAAAGCACTTCATAAACTGTACAGTTGGCCAAAGTGCCGTACACACATACACATATACACACAACTGCATGTCCTCAGTAAATGTAACTGAATACTCACCACTTCTGCTCATTAACGTGTTAAAAATGTGCACTAAATACAATACTCACACTTAACTAACTGCTGTCACCCACTTATGCAGGTTCATTCAGCTGTGTTGCCCAAAGGTGGAACATTTTCATATTCATGATTTCGAACATCAAGAGGCTTGTTGAGATCCTCCACGGGCATTCAATGAAAAACAATTTTAAGGGTTAACCGTATTAAGATGAGGTGAAAAACTGCATAACAAAACACAACCAGGTGCTTTGATGTGTAAACAGTTGGTGGAGCCGGGTCGTGGAATATGGGTCACCAAAAAAACGGAAAGAAAAATAATAAATAAATTGGAAATCAATGCCGCAGAGTAGTCCAGGCCTGGTAGTGTTACCCAGCTCGCAAATGGCTCTGAACATCAATAGCACAGTGGCAGGATTATTAAAAGAGGTCCGATCGGACCATTTGCTTGGAGGCTGTAAAAACGTGGCATGTGTGAGGCCAGGCTTGTTAAATAAAAGAGACACAGAAAAATCAACCTCTTAAGCCTTTCTAAAGAGCACAGCACCTGTCGAGGGGGAACTTAAGTGTCAGCGTGTTCGCACATGCACCATTCAGAAGCCCACTGTGACATTTATCCTAATCCAAACACACTCTAGAAAACATATTTAATACATTTTAAAACTGCTTTCACACCACTACACAGACATTAGATGATGTAAAAAATAAACAATTCTATATTTAGTTCCACCAGTAAAGAGATGCTGCCGCCACAAAGTGATGGATTTTGATAAAATGGTTATTTCCCATATAATTCTATGGAGAAACATTGAATAATTGCAATCTTTATTGTAAAGATTACATTGTATGTATTTTCTACCAGGTGAAAGTCCATGTTAAGGTGAGACACTAATAGGGAAAAATACATTGAGTTATATCAATATGGAACTTTTGATGTGGGATGTGAGAAAAAGGTAGATTGCAAGTTTTCTGTCAGTTTCGGGTCGTGGAGGCAACAGTCTGAGCAGAGATGCCCAGACTTCCCGATCCACGCACACCTCCTCCAGCTCTTCCTGGGGGAAACCAAAGCGTTCCCAGTCCAGCCTAAAGACAGCCTAAAGTTTATGTTTTCATACAAAAATGTGGCATTTTTTGGGTAAAAATTTCCTATATTTTCAGCAACAAAATCTAAATAATGGATAAAGCCAGGTTTAAGTTTATGATTTTATCGTCATGATATGTTAGTTACTAAGAAACAGAAAAATCCCTCTGAACAAACCTTAAAAATATTATTCAGTACAAGACTGGAAAGGTTAATGGCTGTAGCTGACACTTAAGTGTTGTTGCAAGAGTGTAAGAAAAATGCATTTTGACAAAGAGTCCTTTGAACTTACTATTATCTGTGTAGATCTACGGACAAATGTTGAATCAGTGCAAAACATAATCACCTTATTGTGAAGATTTCCAGGTGAAAGTTTATATGAAGAGTGTAAACTGGCCAAAAATAAAAACAAAAAAAACTTGCTCTCTAAAGTGTCTCCCCTGTAGAGAGCGTCTGGATCAAAACCTGAAAAATTCAAAAGTTGAGCTATGCCTGCAGTGTCTTCCATTAATCATAATACAGATTTTTATCATAAATTGAAATGTATATGTTTATTTGGGTCACTGAAGTACACTGAAGGACGGTCCTGAAGCTACACTAGTTAAAAACTATTGAGCTTGTTGCCCATGGCCTTAAGTCTCGTCTTAGGCATAACAAGTTGGCACTTAGCACTTTCTTCAGTTGGAGAAACATTCTGCTGCTTCACACAAACAAGTACCACTCCATCTTGCATTTAAAAAACATTGGGCAAGAGTACACACTCTCTCTGCCCCCTTTAGGCACGGCTGCGTTTCACAAAAACTTGAAATTTGTCTTTTTTTCCTCCCCAAATTTCCCCGCGGTGCTGTTCTTCTGGACCGCAAGTCTGGCAGCAGCTGTGTTTTCGCAAGAAAGGAGAACTGTCTATCCCGGTTTAAAGTGCATGAGGAATTCCGGGGTTGGGAAGTTGGAATGCAATAAAACGGATAAAAAAAGGACGATTTGATTTTACACAAAAGCGTCAAAGAATGCCACAAAACCAGAGGAGACATATAAAAGAACAAATAGATCACAGACGTTATTTATGGGGCACCGAATAACACAGGAATGCACTGTTAAAACGAAGTCATTAGTGGATCCTAATTATGTACACAGCGGTATGCATCTGACAAAGCGGCGGTTCCAATATCGGTGTCTTTGGGAACGGGTTACATTAGACACTGGGGGGGGATCCTCGCCGAGCGCTCGCAGCTGAAACATTTGCACATTGGGTTTGGCATCGCTTAACTCCTTTGTTCAACACAGATGAAAAATGGCTTAAATACACTGCAGATTAATATAATAAAATCCCTCTTGGCTGGGAGTACGGCCAAATCTCGCTCCACTGGCAACAATTGTACTTAAGAGTGTCTGTTCGTGAGATTTATGACAAAGGCACTTTAAAACACGGAGACAAGAGACTGAGAAAAAAAAAAAAAAAAACTTAGTGCGGTGGTTTGCCGTGATGAAATTCAAATGAGGACTAATAGACAACTGATGTGTTTTTGTATGTCGCTGTGGGATGGGGATTTGGATGCAGGGTGTATTTGAAGAGGCAATGTTTTAGTAGAAGCACAATTAAAATCACTATAGATCAAAACATAACACCGCTCTGATTGGCTTTGAACAACAGAACTTCTCTGGTAATATAATAACTATACACCTTTGGAAATTGTTGCCTAAAATGTCACTTCATTCACCAGTTTTGAGTTAATCCTGTTTACTTTGGCTGTTTCTTCCTGGTTGACCTCTTCTATGGTTCATTCCTTTGGTCTGACTTCCTGGGTACAATTGTAAAGCCCACAGTCCAACATGGGATCGGTTTTGAGTCCTGTGCTCAAAGTGTGTTCACTGTGGTGCCGTTGAGTTGCTAGCCATGTTGTTGGATGAATGAACGAGTGTGTTTTTTTAAACTAAATTATTCCTACTGCTGCCTGCGTGGGGCGCTCCTGTCCAAATCGTCACCTGCCCTGGCACCAGTATTTTAGAGCAACCATCTAATCCTTACAGACACAGTATTTCAATTTAGAAAAAAAACGTAAAATATCAATGCTTATGTTTCTACTTATTTAGCCCACCTCCTTCTCTAAAGCTCTACATTTATGCCCACTTTGATATGGCTGATTGTGATTAATGAATCTTTTGTGTTTTTCAGTCCTTACATCTTCTAGTGTGTTTTTACATCTTTAGCATTAGCCTTTGTTATTAGCTTGTTTTCTCTCTCCCTCTCATGGTGCAGCAGACGCCAGCCTTACCTCCCTCTTATGAGACAATAGTGAAAATATTCTCTAGACTCAAGTTATTCTCATTCATTTATTCTTAATTATCTGTTAATCCCAGATAATGTGTATTGCACTTCGAAATGCTATGTGATGGTAAGCTAGCAGCCATTGTATCCACAGCTGCTCTGGGGTTCTGTACGATCATTTAAAGGCTCTATATCTGATATTTTCCGTGCTAGTGGATTGAAATGTGTCCTTTTTCCGTACATTTTTTAAATGTGTATACAGTGTATTTGTGAAAAGAAATTGTATCTAAATTTTAAAGCATTTTTCTCTCTCAAGAAAAAGTTGGCAAGTTACTGTTAACATTGAGACCCTGAAAAGTGACTGTGAAAGCTGTGAAACATGTTATAAACTCCCTGTGAAGAAATGGGATTTCAGAAATGCGTGAGGAGACAACATTGAAAGCAAACAATGTGAAAAAAACAAAAAAAAACATGAGGTTTAGGACCTTGAAGTTGAGTTGCATTTTGATTTGTGACATGTACAGTATGTTGTTCTTACAGTGAAGAAACAATACATTTTGTATCACCACCAAAAAGGCCGGCTGTGTTTCTTATAAGCACTCACACATGTTGTTCACACTCTCCATTACATTAGTTAGATATGCTATTTTCATTATATTTTCTATTTTTTGCATGTAAATATTTTTATAGTTCATTATTATTATTAGTTTATGTTTCATGTTGCACCAAGCACCAAAGAAAATTCCTAGTTTGTGAATCCTTTCTCCAACAATGGAAATAAAATCTATTCTGATGCTTAATCTGTTTGGAAAAAGGTTGCCCTGATGTAATATTTAGTTAGTGCGTCAGTGTGGGTGCCTGCATATTTTACAATCTGCATATGACAATTACTTCCTCGAGTAGAGCTTCCAAACTCTATTAAATTCATTTATAGACCTGAGATTGCTGCCTGTTACTTCCCAGTGACATAACCCTCTCATGTAACACCGCTGCAATCTCCGCGCACGTATCCAATCTTTAAATGGGGAGCACTTTGCACCCGGGCCTTGTAAATTCCTCCCCTGAATTCATTTCAGCGTCTGGGAGAATGAAGGGACCACCATGCGTTTTGGAAGCATACCTCGCAGGCCAAAGTCGACAGGTTGCTCCTCTTCCTCTCTTCCCCTCTCGCTCCCGAACCCAGCTCGCTCGCTCGCTCCCAAAATAGCGGCGACATTGACGAGTGCGCCGTGGCTGCTCCCCCCCCCCCCCCCCCGCCCCCGCCCCCCCCCCCG
>OMNZ01046972.1:0-12990 GCA_900303255.1 Lesueurigobius sanzi | reverse complement strand
TCTCTCCTCTCTTTCTCTCCCCCCCTCTCCTTTCTCTCCTCCCCTCTCCTCTCTCTCCTCTCTTTCTCTCCTCGCCTCTCCTTTCTCTCCTCCCTCTCTTTTTCTCCAATCCTCTCTCCTTTCTCTCTTCCCTCTCCTTTCTCTCCTCTTTCTCTCCTCTTTCTCTCCCCGCCTCTCCTTTCTTTCCCCTCTCCTTTCTCTCCTCCCTCTTTTTCTCCAATCCTCTCTCCTTTCTCTCCTCTTTTTCTCCAATCCTCTCTCCTTTCTCTCTTCCCTCTGCTCTCTTTCTCTCCCCGCCCCTCCTTTCTCTCCTCCTCTTCTCTCTCCTCTCCTCCCCTCTCCTTTCTCTCCTCCCTTCTCCTCTCTCTCCTTTCTCTCTCCTCCTATCTCCTTTCTCTCTTCTCTCCTCCCTCCCATTTCTCCCTTCCTCTCTCCTCCCCCTACCCCTCCATCCCTCCCACCGTCTCTCCATCTCCCTCTCTCTCTCTCTTTCAGAAAATAAAACTAAAGTACAATATTCTTCCTTCCTACAAATCATGTGTTTTTTTCCTTGGCGCCTGCTGCTCCTGTGAAAGTGGCGCTTTGACATCTGCGTCAGGGCTTCGCGTAACATCTCCACATTGACGGGAAGTGAATTTGCCGAAAAGGAGGAGAGGAAAATGAAAAGAAAAGAGAGGAGAGAAGGTGTGGAGAGTTTGTGGGGAGTGTGACAGTGACAGGGCGGCACTGCGTTTCACCTAATCACATCCAAACGAGAGATCACAGCGGCTCCACGGGACAGGGAAAAAACATAGGGCGACAGAGGCAAGGAAGGAAGAGGGAATAATGGTTTGACAACAGAGAGAGAGAGGAGGGGGTGAGGGAAGAAGAGAGAGGGAAGAAGAGAGAGAAAGTGGAGGGGAGAGCAAAAGGGTGGGAGTAATGAAAAGAGCAAGAAGAGGGAGGCAAGAGAAGGTTAAGAGAGGGAAGATTGAAGTTAGACGAGGGGGGTGTTGAGATAGAGAGACAGTAGATTGAGAAAGGGTTGGAGAGAGAAACTGGAACAAATAGAGAGAGAAATTAAAGAGAAGGAAAGTTGGAGAAGAGAAAGAGGAAGGAGGGCTGGAGAGATTGAGGCAGAGAGAGAGTAGAAGGAGACAAGAAATAAGGTTGCTGTTTATACGGCAACAGTTTCCAAAAACATCCTCTCTCGATCTGCTTTCACACAAAAACTCTGAGGTGTTAAAGAACTCATTTGGCACAGTGAAAACGCAGTACATGCCTTTGTCCAGCAAACGGCGCTGTTTACCTATTACGTGCTTTTGCATGCGCCATGAGTAGAAAGAAGAAGACCGTTTATCACAGTTTCAACTTCCTGGAAACTTTTGGATGTTGTGTCTCTCTGGGGTGACTCTAAAGTAAACAAAAGTCATTGTAAATTGACTAAATATAAACGTGAGAAGCCAGAAAGCCAAATAATTATTGATCGTGATGTAGCAAATCAGTGTTCGGACCGAGGCTGTGACGTAATTGTTCAATACATCCGCGTATTGTGTAGTTCACAAGAGGAAATGCGTCTGAAAACTGCCTCCCGGTGTGAAATGAAACCACTTCCTCCAGTCACAGGATACAATGTGGGTTGTGGTGTAAAAGATACGTGCCTTCGATGCCGTGTAAATTACGCCCAACACGGGAAGAGGGGAAAAAAGTGTCTTGCCCAAGGACACTACAGCAATGAGCACTGCTTTGCATTCTCCCTCATTTAATCACCAAGTAGCAGATCTCATACCCCATACCTACTCCCCAAACTGGCAACCCACGGTAGACCCAGAAGAAGTGTGAGTTTGGATCGGTCTGTGGTATGGTTCGTTTTAGGCTGTGGAAATACCTGCAATAAGCTCCGCCCTGTCCCGTTCCTCCCGTAAAGAAACTAAAGCGAAAGGGAGAAATATGGGTTCAGAGAGAGAGAGAGAGAGAGAGAGAGAAAACGAGACAGAGACATGACTTTGAAAGCTCCAGGCGACAGGAGGACGAGGGGAGGAGGCTGGTTTGAGTCCCACAGAAAGGTAGCTCTCCGTGGGGGGGCCGTGCTGACAGATCTCTCCGGGGAGTTCTCTACAACACGGAGCTGTTTATTCATCACTTTATCGAGTCGGAATTTACTTTGAAGAGGAGAAAATGACAAAAGGAAGCTGTAAGAGAAAGTTTTGCTCCGAGGCTGTGAGCTGATCAGGTTTGATGAAAAAAAGTCTCCTGCCTCTCAGTGAGCTAGAGACTTGAGTTCTATGAGTCGAGTATCAATGTTATGTGGTTATCCTGTCCCCTTGAGCAAGTTTTGCGCAAGAAAATGTGTAAAATTGCACAAAAAAGATATGATGGATCATATCTTTTGTATCTGTGATGAATTTATTGTGTAAAAGAGAAGTAAAATGATGATATTTTAGTGTAAATTGGACAAATTGAGCAACTTGGAGCAAAATGATTGTAAAATTTACAATAATTTGATAGAAAATATAAGCAAAAGGTCCAGTTAAATGTGTAACAGATCATATTTTGTGTATTGATTATGAAATTATTGTGTGGAAGGAGTAAACTTGATATTGTGGAGTAAATTGGACAATTTGAGCAACAAAAAATACACAAAAAATTAACAAAATATAAGCAAAAGGTCCATTTGAATGTGTAACAGATCATATTTTATGTATTTGCTATGAATGTATTGTGTAGGGGTAAAAGTTTGATATTTTAGACTAAATTGGACAAATTGAGCAAGTTTTGAGGAAAAAAAGTAAAATTTACAGAAAATATAAGCAAAAGTTGCAGATGAATGGATCATATCTTGTATCTGTGATGAATTTATTGTGTGAAAGTAATAAGCAAGTAAAATGTTGATATTTTAGTGTAAATTGGACAAATGGAGCTACTTTTGAGCAAAATGTTTGTAAAATTGACAATAAATTGACAAATTATAAGCAAAATGTGCAGTTGAATGTGGAACAGATCGTGTTGAGTAAAATTGTTATGGATTCATTGCATAAAAGAGGAGAAAAAGTATGATATTTTAAAGTAAATTGGCCAAATTTTAAGCAAAAAATAGTGTAAAAGATCATGCACTTACATTATTTTCAAATTAATTGACATGTAATCCATACTGGAGAAAATGAAAGGCCTTATTTTTGGCACAGTTCACTTAATGAGTTTGTATGCTGCTGAATAAAACACTTCACTCTTGACAGCTGACACTAAAGTCTCTGAAAAAAGGCACTATTTTGTCATCATTTCATCCCCCTCTCTCTGGTCTCTCGTCTGGTACCGGCCTCTGCTTTTTTGGGGGTGGCCCCTGACTGAGCTGCAGCGTGAGCAGTTTTCAGCCTCGGTCTATTCTACCCCTCCCTCCGTTCGTTCTCTCGCTCTTTCACTTCATGACACATTCACAAAGTGGCCCTTTAAAGACTCCCCGGACCCCCCACTGACTTTTTTTTACAGAAGCCGCTGTGGGAAAGTGCTGACTGGCTGCGCTGCCCCCTGCTGGCCTCGGGGAGCACTCTTGTTACTGATTCATTACGGAGAGAGTGTGGTAATGTATTCGGTCCTGTGGCGGTCGCTTTGACTCTTTGACTCTTTGGTGGCTCCTCACATGCATCCATCGCAGTCTTACCTCATTAGATTTTTGTGCATGATTTCACAAAGTTTTATTCTGACGCTTCAGATCTTTCCTTTTAACATATTTTGTTAAGATTAACACAAATGAAGCACCTTATTGGACAGTAACAACATGAGGATAAAATGATAACCGGAAAGTAAGGGATAAGGCATTTTGAAGCTATTTCCATATTATTATTATCAAGAAAATACTGATCATGTTTCCAGGTAATTTACATTTTTTATAGGATTGATCATATTTAGGATTGATCATATTTCTATAAAGCAGTGGATCTAAAGCAGCACCACAGCACTACGACTCACGACAAATATCAAACTTGACAGAAAACCCGGCGACCGTGCAACCTTCAGTAAGTGGCACCAGCCAAAAATTACAAAGAAAAAAACTGGTCCATAAGTCGCATTTTTGTGGGGAAATGTATTTTACAAAATCCGAGACCAAGAAGAGACATTTCATCTTGAAAGGCAAGTTATAATATTAACAATAGAATAGAGAACAACAGGCTGAATAGGTGTACGGTATCTATAGTAGCTGTGATTATACAGATTGCATGGCATGGGCCCCATCCTGTTGTAATGCTATAACCGCGTGCTAACTTCCAACTTTCTACTACAGAAGCAGAAATGGGCACTTCCCCTCACACAGTAGCTGCAGGACACCACACAGCTCTCACATGACCAGGGACAACACAAAAAACATGTGCAGAGATCACACAAAACTGAAAGTGTTAGAAGAAACAATGCAAGATTGCAACAGCTAACGTTAGCTTAGCGCTACATAAAGTTTACTAACAATTGTTAGAAAAGCATCTCTGGCCTACCTTTTCCATTGGAGTAGAAATCCTAAAGAAATGCTCATGTTGCTTAGTGCTCCAATATTTGGGGGAAACTGCCAGTTCATTTTATCACCTTCAGCAGAAGCTACTTACGAAGCTGGATTGATTATGTGGACGCTATGGAATCAACCATGTAGGTTAACTGGACACAACTGAGCATTTACCGTCATCTACTGGACTAGACTTGTAATTGCTAGTGAGAAGTATGTTTTCTTTTCTGCGGATGGATTGGCCAGTTGGCTTGACGATTAAAGCTCATAACGCGATTATCGTAATTCACCTTTAATATCGAGATTCGATTAAAATTCAGCCCTATGCTAACGTAACACATTGATGGTTATTACACAAAGCATCAACAACAAACTGAATAGGTGTCTGGTATGTTAACAGAACATATTAATTAATATACAAATTGCATCCAAGTATAAATCGCAGGACAGTCCAAACCATGAGAAAAAGTGTGACTTATAGTACAGCACTTGCCTGCAGCAGCGTAGATTTGCTACTGATCTGACAGGGGCAACAGTTTATCAAAATGTGCTGAAATCAGTTAAGTGGTATGAAAAAGTTTGGGCACCCCTGTAAATATTCATGATTTTCCTTTATAAATCATTGGTTGCTTGGATTAAAAATTCCAGTTAAATGATATATTTAATCCTATATGATTAAATATATCATATAGGAGACAAACACAGTGATATTTGAGAAGTGAAATAAAGTGTATATGATTTACAGAAAGTGTGCAAGAATTATTTAAACAAAATTAGGCATGTGCATAAATTTAGGCACCACTGTAACTCTTATACTTAAAGGGACTCAATGGAGGTTGTTCATTTTCATACTCGTGACTGCCACCTCTGGCCGTCCGCGTAACTGCAGTCTCCATATTAAGCTGGTGAATGACTCCTGCCTCGGCCCGAGCACGCAACTTTGGAGTGACGGTGCAGGCTTATAGCGGCAATTGAGTGGGATAGGTGTGGGCTCACAGTACAGCACGGGACATTGCTGGAGCATGTAGGGGGTGGAAAATATATTATTTTTTTTATTTTAACTTCCGTAGAGTCCCTTTAAAACTTGAAGAATTCACACAAAAATGTCCCCAAGTGCAAGGGTCTGTCCCGTCTTGATTATAAATTACCATGTTATCATCATAGTCAATTTTGAACTTTCAAATATCATCAGCTGGACTGTTATGACCATTCAAGGTACCATATTCCATTCCTATCGCCTTGCTATTACTGCACTGTAACATGAGGCAAAACCATTTCTTTTAACATAACCCCTCTCCCGTAGAGTAACCCCTGCAGGCCGTTCCCATTTTGGATAAACTCCACGACCACGGCTTTAGGCTACAGTGTTCAGAGTGGCAGGACTCACCGATGAGTGCCTCGAAGCAGTTGGCCATGGCGTGTCTCAGGTCGGACTCTCTGCACAGGTCTGGGCCGTGAGCGTACAGCATGAAACGATCCAACTCCAGCTTCTGAAAACACAAGAAAACACAAAAACAGTCATGGAGTAAAGTCTGTTAGCTCTTCACTGCAGCTCCTTTCAATGGAACAGATATAGTTGTGCTCATAAGTTAAGATTTTTAGAGAATTTTTCAGAGAATATAAACGATGACACAAAAACCTTTTTCCCTCATGGTTAGTGGTTGTGTGAAGCCATTTATTGTCAAAGAACTGTTTACTTTTTTCAAATCATAATGTAGATGTAAATGTCCCTGATAAAGTTTACATGATCTGCCTAGAGAATTATTCAGGCGCAAAGAAAAGATAAAATAATAAAACATAGGGACACCCCCCTGGCCCCCATGTAGACGCACCCACAGAATGCCATGAATGACTATATTTGTATGGTAATATTTTCACAGATTTGACTTTGTATTCCACTATTACCTTGTCCATATATTCAAGTTCGGCAGAATACACTGAAATGGTCTGGGACTTCACCAACACACTCACAACAAATAACACCGCAATCGAAGAAACGCATTTCATAAAAGATAACACCACTTTGGCGGCTCTTGTTGCACATTTCTTTTGTTTTTTTTTGAGGGGGGAAACTAATACAACGTCACATGAAATAGATATAAATGTGTAAACCGCGGCGTCGGATCGAATGCAGCGGCGAAAAGAACCAGGCTTCACTTTAGAGAAATACAAATGGACACTATCGCGGGATCAGTTTGGGAGCACAGACCATGACGCACTCATCGGCACCATCTACGCCTCGGTAATGGCCTATTCTCGCAGTAATGGCATTTTTGGAGCACCGCGTTTTCTTGGCTTCTTTGTGGGAGGCGAGCGAGAGGGAGAAGAGAAGAGGGCTATGGGGAAATGAGCGCGAGGACTGGCTTTTTGTGCGTATATTTTGGGGAAGAGCTGCTGTGCTGTTTGAGGCAATATGGGAGTCGTTTGGTTTAAGCAACTTAAAGCGAGATGCTGCAGGTGAATTTCAAACTTTATCTGTGTACAGTGGGGGGAAAAAAGTATTTAGTCAGCCACCAATTGTGCAAGTTCTCCCACTTAAAAAGATGAGGCCTGTAATTTTCCTCATAGATACACCTCAACTATGAGAGACAAAATGTGAAAAAAAAAAATCCAGAAAATCCCATTGTCTGATTTTTAAAGAATTTTTGTAGTGTGGTTCTGGGATTTTTACTCGCCGTTCTTGTGATCATTTTGACCACATGGGGTGAGATCTTGCGTGGAGCCCCAGATCGAGGAAGATTATCAGTGGTCTTATAGGTCTTCCATTTTCTAATAATTGCTCCCACAGTTGATTTCTTCACACCAAGCTGCTTACCTGTTGCAGATTCAGTCTTCCCAGCCTGGTGCAGGTCTACAATTTTGTTTCTGGTGTCCTTTGACAGCTCTTTGGTCTTGGCCATAGTGGAGTTTGGAGTGTGACTGTTTGAGGTTGTGGACAGGTGTTTTTTATACTGATAACGAGTTCAAACAGGTGCCATTAATACAGGTAACGAGTGGAGGACAGAGGAGCCTCTTAAATAAGTTACAGCTCTGTGAGAGCCAGAAATCTTGCTTGTTTGTAGGTGAGCCAATACTAAGTTTCCACTCTATTTGCAAATAAATGATTAAAACATCTTTTTTTTTAATTTAAAAATGTGATTTTCTGTATTTATTTCCCCCTCATTTTGTCTCTCATAGTTGAGGTGTACCTATGATTAAAATTACAGGCCTCTCTCATCTTTTAAGTAGGAGAACTTGCACAATTGTGGCTGACTAAATATTCCCCCCTCCCCAATGTATTATTGACATTATACTGTATGTATGACAAGTTGACCATTTTAGGTTTTCATACAAGACTAAGGGATTGTATGTATAAAAATGTCCAAAATTGCCTATATTTTGTCGAAAAACAAAAGACTTACTATAACTACAGTGTTTATTTTCCACCTCCTGGACCAACATTTTTGCTAATGTCCACAGCCTATATTATTGGTATTTTACATTTACAGCTTTAATAAAATTAGAAATGATTATTTCTATCATGATTATTTCATCAATATCAAATCTAATCGAATCAAATTTTATTCATAAAGCATTTTTCAAACAAAAATATAACCAAAGTGCTTAAAACTTTGAAATAATTCCCATGTCCCCATTCGACCCCCACATTAGGACCAGGCAGAAACAAAATATTACCAAAAAGAAATGCCCTTGCTCCCAACAGATTTTTTAAAAGCCTGAATAATACTTTGTCTTCGCTGGGTCTGACTGTGTGCGAGGGGGAGCACTGCGGGGCACGGTCGGGGATTATTGGCGGCCGCGGTTTTGGAGGAGGTCGTTCTGCGGCTGTGACAGATGTGGCTCCGCCGTGGTCCAGCTGTGGCACGAGGCGCGTGGCCCAAACCTGCTCCAAGTCTGGCACCACACACCGGGCCCCGCAACACAAAACCAGGAGCAGAACGAGAGAAGGAGAAAAGAAAGAGACAGAGACAGACAGAGAGAGAGAGAGAGAGAGAGAGAGAGAGAGAGAGAGAGAGAGAGGAGACTGCACCGAGTGACCTTCAGGGATCACAGCAAGTGAGTTGGGACAGAAGTGTAGCTCAAATTATTGACTGGAATGGATTCTCAGCTGTGGAGTTGGGAGGAAGTGAGTTCTAGTTGTTAAGTTTCATGAAATAAGGAAAGAAATGTGTATACATTTTTTGGTGTTATGTATTTAGGGAATGTTTTAGTCAGAATAAAGTCAAATTAAGGACATTTGACCTTGAGGCGAGACACTGAAGGTGAATAGGGAATACATTTAAATTGAGTGATATTAATATGAAACTTTTGCTGCTGTGCATTATGGACATGAATATGAGAAGAATTCTATTCTTCTGTTATTTTATGTTTTCGTATAAAAGTTAGGTCATTTATGCATACAAATGCCAAAATTGCCTGTATTTTTGGAGATAGAGCCAGGTTTAAATGCATATTTTTATTTTGTTTATTTATTAGCTACAAAGATTTGCTCAGAGGGGATTTTGGATATTCTGTCTAGTTTTTGAATAAACTACTTTTTAGTGAATAAATAAATGAAAATTCAAATTCTTTTTTTCGTTTTCGGGGCAAATCAGGAATTCAACATTGAAAAATGGCTGAAAACAAACCTTCAGAATATTGTTAAGTCCAAGGCTGGAAAGTTTGGAGTCTGTAGGAGCTATTAAAGTGGATGCAACCGTGTGACAAAATGTTGCAACAGTGAGAGAAAAATGCATTTTGAGAAGTTAAAATGAATCAGATAAATAATTGCACTCCTTATTGTCAAGATTATGGCATTTATTTGGTTCCAGGTGAAACATATAAAGAACACAGATGACGAAAATTTGCGCTGAAAATAATGATACCAATGACTTGATGGTGCAACATTAGAAAGTGTTTAAGAAGCAAAAAACAAAAGGCGAGACTTTACTAACTTTGAATACCTTGCAGTTTTGTTGTATATACCAGTAGTACTGTATATACTGTGTTCTTGAATACTTATACTGTATTTCGATTTTTATTACGTTTTCTTTGGGTTCATTTGCACAAAACACCATGTAATACTGAACTGCTTAGTACATAGTAATGTTGCAAGCTGTATTACAATGGAAACACCTTTAATAAAAACAATTGTGAAAAAAATGGATAGAACCCATCGAGCAGTGGCAACGTCAGGCCCGGGGGCAAAATCTGGCCTTCCATTATATAACTTTTAGCTCTCCAATGTAATTTTGATAAACATTCTTACACATAATGCACACCGGAAAAATAATATAGTCTAATGTACATAAGGAACTGAAAAGTGTTAATTTGAAAGAATGTGATTGAAAGACCATTCTAAATCAAGTTTTTTGTTTTTTTTTCTGGCCGTGGACATCGAAGTCTCAATTAAACCATTCTTATGCGTAGAAAATAGTAAAAATGCTCCTCCATTAACTCATATGATGCACAACACTGACATTTGAAGAAAGAAGTGCTTTGCTTTGGGCAATGATTGGGAAGTTTAACCCCTGGATTTTTGACAAGAATGAAAATTGCCCAACCCAGCCGCAGAGTCACCAAACATTCCCCCTAATGGACATAATTCGCCCACTCAAAACTTTTTTTCCTATCAGTACGAATCCAGCCAAGTCAGAAGAATCCTTAAAGTGACTTTTTCTGGCATCGCTCGGGTCTCCTCGCGGCGAGCAGGAGGGGAGCCGGTTAATTACTCGGGCGATCCGCTGGTGGTATCCGACCCCCCGCGAGCGCGCACACAAATTAACTCCGACAATTCAACTCCTGACTTCTTTTAAGCCTTCCAAGTGGAGTGGAGTGCCCGGGATTGTGCCTCTCAAGATTTTTCCTTTTTTTTTTAATGAAAGATAATTGTGTGTTCTTGAGCTATTTGGAGGGGTAAACAACTTGGCGAAGGCACTATCTCTCTAAGCAAGTAGCAAATTGAAAAAAAAAACAAAAAATAAAAAATAGGAAGCCAAAAATTGTAGCAGCTAGCGACGACGCGGGGCTAATGCAGATTCGGCCGGCTGGTTCTTTGTATTCAGCGGGGAGCGACATGAAAAAGATTGAAGTTTTTAATTGCTTTCTCCACATCACGGGACGATTATTGTTGTGTGCGCTTTATGAACGTGCCAGAGAGCGGGCCCGTGCCAGGGAAAACCGGGGAAACGAGGAAGGGAGTGAACAGGGAGCGGGCGATAACACAAGTGGAGGGTGGAGGGTGTAAAAAAAAAGGAAAAAAAAAACACAAAGAGGTTTTTAAGATTTAGTCTGAAGCTAAATGCGGCGCGAGTGTGAGCTGGATGGATTTGCATGTGCTTAAAGGCAGTGAAACGAGGATCACTGGTGAGACTTGGGCTTCTTCAGGTGGTGCTCGGTCAACTGGGATCTAAGATGTTAACTTCACTTTAATTGGAGATTAGTTAGTTTATGCTTTAGAAATGTATTAAAGTTAGACGTTTTTCTGGTTTGCACCCAGTTTAGACACAATTAAGTCCAATTAAGGTCTGTTTAACGAGAGCATGCCAAAGGGGCGGTCTCGAAGGCTTTGGGGTGGTGTAACTCGCTACGAAGATTACTGTATGTGGGAGGGACTTGCTAAGGCAAGACCTGGAGACAATGTGGAGCCCGTGGACACGCTTCCATTCATTCAGGATATTCCAATCTAGTAGCAGTGTTGATCTTGAAGAGGGCGCCACACATTCGGTTTTAACATGGTTTTAGGCATGTAGGCAATTAGGATTTTGAACAAGTGTGCCTAAAATGTCAAAATAATATCTGGGCTAAGTAGACACCACTATCAGACACACATTTAGACAATTTATGAGCTAAAAACACAAAACATGATTGTTGCTCTTTAAGGCCAGGTTTAGTCCTGATCTGATCTTGATCTCGGCTGTGGCACTTGGAAGCAGGAGTGGGCGGAAATGGAAAGGAAAATGAATATCTCGATATTTTGGGGGACTTTGTAGATAGCGATAATCAAGCGACATTTGTGCAAACCGTCAAAAGTATACTAAAATGTCCTGGCAAAGATCTTAATTTGTGATTGCTGTGTCGTCAAAAAGATATTTGTCTTGAATAAACCTCAAAAAGCAGGAAAAAAGTAATTGTACCATATTTTGAGAGATTACAAATCAAGTACATTTAATCTGTATTAACGTTTTTGAAGCTTTTTGATGATATTGTAAATTTGTATATGTTCCAAACAACAATTTCAATATTATCTTGTAGACACATTGGACTTGGAAGGCTTTATTTCACCTTCATTTAATCAGGAAAGCTCCACTGAGGTTAAGAATCTATTTTTCAGGGGAGTCCTGGGCTCAGAGGGAACCCCATTGTACATATTTGTAGTGGTAGGTGAAACCGGAGGAAACCAACGCACACAACTCCACAGAAATCCCCTGTCCTTCCCGGGAATCGAACTTTGGACCTTCTTGCTGCCCCACCATGCATTTCGTAAACATGGCCCAACAGTGTGCCCAGGTCAGAGGTACCTGTACCAACATGTTTAATCAAATATTGGTTTTACTAATGTTGATTTATTGACGATTGAGTTTATATCCAATCAGAAAGCAGAAAGAGTGGCACATCCAAAGGTTATAAGCAGTAATGAAGAAAATGTAAAATTACTCTTCCTGAAACAAAAGCTTAGAACCAAAATCCCCAAATTACCAAATGTCCTCAACCTAATGGACACATGAACAAGAGGAAAGTAAACAAACATGCTGTATATCCAGTCCACTCGCTTCAGCTGGACCTGGCACCGGACCACTGTTGTCTTTGGACAAACAGTGGTCCACACTAGAGCTCTCTGGGAGTGAAATACAGAGAGGTTTGTGTGTGAATAATAACCAGGTACTACTTAAATGTGCAACGTGCAGGTGATGGCTGCACAATATAAGACTTTTATGCGGAAAAAACAACAACTTGTGGCTGTATGGGTGTAGCATATCACCTTTACTTTCCATCACAGGGGAGCATGATCGAGAAAGTAAAGTCACCATGCTGCACCCATACAGCCACGGGGTCACTAAAGGTCAAATATGCACTAATATCAAGGTGTTTTTCAAGTTTTCAAAGCACCTTCAAGTTTCTGTGCAGGAATGTCAAAGTTATTGGCTGCTAAGAGCTCCAACTACTTGTTGAACATGATAAATGAGTGTACAGTAGACTCTCTGTTTTGATGTTTTCTAAATGCTACTTTAGGTCGGTAATATTTGTGCAGCCGTGAAGCCACGGTGATGCTCAGTAGATGCCTTCAAAAAGCAAATAAAAACCACATTTGGCACAAAAGTACTCTTAGTCCTACTGTCTCCGCACTGCCATGAATTGTACAATGTTTTTACATATGAACAGTTCGTTTGCAAAAGCAGATATCTCCGTTTTGAATTTTTTGCTAAGTTGTTTTAAATTTGTATTACCGTACTCTACAGGTAGCACCAGTAAAGTTAAAGGTGAATTAATTTGATCAATAACAAGTGACTTCATATTTCTGATGCACTAAAATAGATCTGGTC
>OMNZ01046971.1:37794-57513 GCA_900303255.1 Lesueurigobius sanzi | reverse complement strand
ACCAGCTAGAACAATTTGCAATGGAGGAATGGGCCAAAATCCCTCAGGAGATGTGTGCAAACCTAGTTAACAACTACTCAAAGAGGTTGTTGTCAGCTGTGGCTCAAAAAGGCTACACTATTAACTATTAATGGCCAGGGGGCTAATCATTTTTGGAAGTACCATTTTTGCCCTTTTTTGTTAAAACTTGGTGTAAACAATCTTATTTAAACTTATTGGGCATGGTCTTTATAGTGTATAGAGTTTCTAGAATAACAAACACTTGTTTATGGTCATTTTCATGGAGAAATCAAGAGTAATGTCTAATTTTATAAGGGGGGCTGACAATTGTGGCTACGACTGTAAACCATGCATGTTAGGTTAAATCCTCCTGCCAGGTGATTCTGATCATAAGCCTGGCTTAAGATCTGGAGATGGTCCCCGGGCGGCATTAACACAGCTGCCCACTGCTGCCCACTGCTCCTGACCGATTGCTTCAAAACGCGCAGCTCGAGGGGGTCGGGGTTCTTCTTCCTAAGGGGGCGTGACAAAGTAATCGAGAAGCACTGACTTAGACAATGCTTTTCTTCTATCAAAATAGAAGAAGAAAATTATGTAATGTGTTTAAACCTTATGTTTGGGCTAAGCAGCCGAAAACTGCTGGGACAACCAAACATCCAAAGTCTACACAGAAAGACTCTGTCAAACCTGGGATTCGAACCTCGAAACTTCTTGTAATGACAGAGGTTAAATTAACTCCAAATGATCTGTCAATGACGACTGTGCTTCATTTTGAAGGATTGAAAATCAAGCCATCATCACATATCATTTTTAAATTTGCATCCATTCATCTGGTTATCTCTGTGTTTTCTTACATACATAATAGGTACAATGAGAGATTCATTAATGAAGGATAAAAATTGCTCACAACAGATTTTTTTTACAACCCTGTCCTTCAAAATTACTGTGAAAAATGATCCCTAGTGAAAGCACTGTGCAATGACCACTGTGCCACTGACTGGAAACCAACATTAATTTGTTGATAACATGCACTTATAACTATATATTTAACTATGCATATTAAATACATTTCATCACATTTTGTGCATGAATTTCAACGCTTACTTAAATCTAACCCTTGCCCTATTTCTTTAATGCAATTAAACTATAGAAATTGTAATCATTCTATTTGAGGGAGACAATGAATATTCAATCCAAACAGTGGGAAAATATCCAAGAAAACCATCAAAGTAGAACTATTATGGTAATTTTGCTCATCACTTTGGATCCATCTTAGATAATAATTACAAGGTAGATTTGATACTGTCAGTTACAATGTAAGATAATTAGAACTCATTTCACATAATACCAAGTGTCAGATGGTCGGAGATAAGGGAATGATATGCGCTGTGGTTCTGTAACACAGGGCCCGCTGTTACATCTAAATCCTCCGCACACCGCACAGTACGGCCGGGGCGAGGCAGTGCAAGCGTGTGTGGGAGGGAGGGCGGGGTCGGAGGGTGGGCCGGTAGTGTAAGTGATGACTGTGCCGGCCACAGTGACACCCAGGAGCCTAGAGCTACAACAGGCCTGCTCAAATGTAGCACAGTCTAATTAACTAATGAAATATTAAGCACCTCTTCATTCTCCATCCGTGGCCTGCCTCCTGCACTCCCCAGTCCACTTCCTTATTAGCTTCCTGCACCATTTTTCTCCACTTTCTGGCGCTCCTACAGCAATAATAGCATTAGCAATAAGCTATAGCAATAAAGGAGGGAGATGCAGGTTGGAATGATTTTTATGTTATGTTTTATTCAGGCTTTATTCCGACTAGAACTGGATATGTCTTTGTCTTTACATTTATCACATACCATACTATTTTGGATAAAGGAGATGGACTAAAATGCAGGGTTAATGAAACATGCACAAATTAAACAAAACATGACTTCGGGCATGTTTTTTTAATGAGAATATAACTTTATTGGTTGCCGCTTCATAAGCTTCTTGTGCTTTAAGATACTCTCCACAGGTGTGCGCTGTATACAGCTGGGTTATTGGCAGCTCGGCTGCCCCCTATGGCGCCCCCTGTTGTCCTCCCAGGTGCCCAGTCTATATTAACTCTTTGCCCGCCAGCCATGTTCTCCTCACCACCCCCCTGCCCCTGCTAAACTTGATTTTTTTTTTAATCAACGAACAAAAGCAGTTTTAGTCTACAACAGCAAAACCTTGGAGGAAAAAGCAGAGACAATTGCACTTTTGTGAGCGGTTTGGATAATGTTTTTAAAAAAAAAATCTCTACTTACTTTGCAAGTTTACAAAAAAACAACCAAAAGATCATTTTAAACAGAAAACACAGCTTTAGCTAACACTGGGCATATTTAAAAGGTTTCACTATGGGAGACCAAACAGCCAGGCTCCTGACACCCAGAGTTTGATTTACCAGTCTCTCTCCCTCACGCAACAAGCCCAGCTCAGTCTTTCTGCATTCTCGCACAAAGACTTTTATATTTGAGTGAGAGTTGATACTCTGGCAAAAAAGTATAATCAATCACACCACCAAGAAGCTCACCACTATAAAACTATAACTAGACATGTAGCCTAGACATGTAATGCTTCGTCAGTGACATGATTAAAGGGACTATACCTGATTTTGTTCTTGCAGTGGAATGAAATTGTTTTTTCCTCCTTTAATATATTGCAAACTCAGACATTTGTGGCAATGATACAGTACATTTAAAGCATTGATTGTCCATTTCATGAATTTACATGCTGGTTTTCTAGCATTTCTGTGACTGTGGCCCTGCTAGTTGTGAAATGTGCTTATAAACTCATCTCTAAGAAGAAACATGATTTTAGAAGTGTGAGGAAAGTTAGGGATTTGTTTGGACCACAACTAACAATTCATTTTACTCGCTCCTTCTTTCATTATTTGTAATTTAAAAAAAATCAGGTTTAGTGCCTTTAAGTATCGGCAACAGGCTGAGTACAACAGTTCCACGGGAGGGGTTTACTGTGTACCAGTGCCACCCATCTTTGTTGCAGTATTTGAGTGTCTTTTTAGATCAAAGATGGGCGATAGCATGAATTAAACCCCTCCCACTGGCCTTTCATATTCCACCTTCTGCTTTCACTAAGATTGTTAGTGCTGCTGACAAAGCTGTTTGGATGAGAGCCGAAATGTCCAACACTCCAGAGTACAGATGACAGCTTAAGAATCTCTATCTACAACTTTAGCTTGCTGCGTGTTGCAATATGTTTATGAGTCCAGGGCTATGTAAAGCAGACGAACTTGGCAGCTCTTGTGGAAACACACTGTAAATTATTGCACTGAGTAGACTTCAACAGTCGCATGAGTAAAAGTTTAATAAATGTTCACAACCAGTGGACTGTTCCGTTTCTGACAACTGTATGCATTAGTCTATGTATTGTGTTCAAAATTATGGGCTTATTCCCCTGTAACTATGATACTATTATTGTAATTATATGTTGCGTGGAGATGATTGGCAGAACCCTCTCAGTGAACAATAGTGGTCAATCTTCTTCTCCGTGCTTCTCCATTATGCATTCACGTGTGGCTCTGAGCACGGCAGGCAAAAGCTGAGGACGCCGGCGAGTATATTGTATTAGGTGGCACCGCCGCTGGCCTCTTCTCACCACAACCTTTCAAACTTTCAGCTTTCTCATATCACAGCCCTGGATTTGGAACAACTTGAGAGGAAATCGGTAAGAACGCACCACAGATGCCACAAATGAAGGTTTTAATAGTGTTTGTTTGTTTGTTTTCCAAGAGAACAAGTGCAAACTAACTACAACAAAATAGACAAGGCAATATAAGAGTGTATTGACCTCACAATGGAGAAGAGACTAATTCAAATGGTAAGAAAGCAATAATGAACGCCATTAAATGTAGAGGAAATGGTAGTCTAAGTGTGATGTGTGTTTGTGTCCTCGCATGCAGCTCATGGCGACACAAGTAATGCATATGAGGCTTAAAAACAAGCTTTAAAACATTATTTAGGATACCAGAGCATCAATATTTCACATTTTATACATTTAAAGAATATCTCTGTAAGAGTTAAACAGTCGTTCTAGAGCCAAGGCTGGTAGGATTTGGCCTGGAGTGACCCCCACAGGCAGCTAGTAAGAACAAGCTTTCTTTTTCATCCAACAACGTGGCTAGAAACTCCAAGGCAGAACTGCTCAGAACTGATCCAGTGTTGGATTGAAAATGTGGATGAAGTTTCAGGTATGAATCCTACAGCCAGTACATTTTAAAATGTAGAATCGTGGTGTCACTTTTGCATATTCAGAAAATGTTATACGCAAATATTTTCTTTGGCAGAAGTGTGGCTGCTAATCTGTGTCTATGGCCTCTCCAACCAGCACCGATCAGAACACTTGCATAATACAGGTATATATCATGAACAAATGGATGCAACAGAAGGTACTGGAATTGAACTTTTCACCTGATTTGTGGCATATCGGGGAAAAATCCAATATGGCAGCCCTTACTGTGAAACCCCTCCCTCTGCCTCCGTGTACAGAGGGCACCTGCAGAGGACAAACTGGTCTTTTCAACAGAGGGGCTGATAAGGCTGTCTTCAGAGAGACCAGCGCACACAGGACAAAGGCTGCTCAGGTGTTGGCTGATACTGAATCTCGGCTCTGTGTTTCCGCTTCAGCTGGTCATCAGGTGGATAAACCCGGGGAAACCCTACAGACACTATAGGGGGAATGTGTGACCAGCTGCCCACACACCTGTAATCTCACACATGGGCCGTAGGCAGGAGTAATGCTGCACGGGGGACATGTACAGAGGCAAATGTTCAAAAACGTATATATCAAGTCAGGATAAATATAGTGCCAAGTCTTTGTATATCCAATAGTAAAACTGATATACCATAAACATTGCATCATATTAATAACATTGCATTATTTGTTATACATATTGTGCATATAATAAGTCATTTTAATTGATTGATTTCTGAGCACTTTTTCCACCTTGGCAACTAAAATATAGTAGTAGTAGTAATACTAATAGGAAATAATGAATATCTTTGGTAAGAAGAAACAACCAAACAACTTATAATCGGTCAATTCACATCTCACACAGAGTTTAATGTTCTTATAGATCCATGTCCTATGTCTTAAGCCTCACAATAAGAATATATTATTCTTATAGTTGAAGCTGAAGGATGAACTACATTCATTTCTTAAAGAGATTTGCATAAACAGATGTGATGCAACTGTATGAGAAAAACAAATATATCTTTGTTTATTTTTTTGACATATTGGCCAGTCAAGGCCCACAACCATTATTAGTGAACTGAATGTACTGGAGATCGCCTCATAAATACAACAAAATAACCCTGTCACCATGTCATGATCAAAGCAGCAAATTTCACCAGATTAACAAACACAAAGCAGCATGCACAAGTGGAAAAACATTAGTCACTAGTCATAGCCTAGTTATAATCAGTAGTTGTTTTGCAATCATTTTGTCACATGAAAAAAAACATTCTTTAGATATAATAATTCTATGGCTTTAAATAGTGCTTTACATTGCATTATTCATTCACTCCATACTTGCTGGTCATAAGTTATAATTGTGCCACAGCTGCCCTGGGGTCTGACAGTCTCAGAGGCCAGGCTGCCAATCAGCACCATTGGCCCCTCCGACCACCACTCACTCACTACATTCACAGGCGGTGGGTGAAACGTCTTGTCCAAGGACACGACAGTCTGCACCTGCAGGAACCAAGATTCGAACCCCTGATCTTCCGATCATGAGACGACCCGCTCTACCACCTAAGCAACTGGCACTCAAATTGAATGTATGTTAGACAGTGAAAAACCATTAACAATTTAATTTTGCCCAAATTAAAATTTAACCAAATGAAGTGATATTCAACACAGAGAAAGTGAACGTTCAGCCTAAGTTCCTGTATGCAAGAATTAAGTGTTCCATCTTGAATGCATTAACCTTTATTAATTAAGCCAGCAAGTTTTCAGAGGTCCATTTATAGTCTAAAACATTTATACGCCAAGGAAAGATGAACAATTCAGCTTCAGTTTCACTCTTGATTATAGCATTTGAGCTTTGCACAGAACAAAAGAACTTTTCTCTTTTTTGCATTATTTTTTGGGATACTTTAGTTTACTTCTGCCATTTAAAGCATCACTTTTTCACTGAAAGTGAAGGTTCTAATACATAATGCATATGATGATTATTATTATTGTCTTAATTAGTTTGCTTTTTTCCACAGTCCCAAAGGGAAATAAAAAACTTCTCATGATGTATTCTTCAATCACCAGACTGAAAACTTAACTCTCTTCCGTCCCTGTCCTCCTTCCTCTGCTTCACCTGCCTCTGTCTGCTCCAGCCTTTTAGGGCTGTAATTCAGTTGGCCACACATTTTAAACAATGAAATACACTAAAACAAGAATCCCACACATTTGTGAACATGCTTGTTCTAGAGCTAACCTTAGTTAGTACTTACCAGCTAGTTGTGTGGACCTGAAATATTAGCAGTTTTTATGATTTACTGATTTATTTAGTAGCCCTATAGTAGAGTAGACCATAAAGCTGACTCTGACTTGAATGATACTAAATCACTGCTGAGACCTAATAGATATGCTGGAAGATATGGGGAACTGGCCATCGAATATAGTGGTGTTATTAAAAGTCCTATACAGTATGTGTTCCCTTTCATTGTTTGTGAAGTTTATTTTGTTAGTTCTGTCTGAATTCAAATCTAACTAACACATTGCTAACATCCCAATAATCCCAATTACATGAGTTTATAAAGTTTCACAACTTTAATGCTAACAATCTGTAATTGAATGATCTGTTTTAATGTGTTTTAATCTGTAAAGCGCTTTGGGCTGCATTTTGTATGAAAAGCGCTTTATAAATACAGTTTTGATTGATTGATTGATTGAATCTCTTGCCTGCTAGTTCTTGAGCAGAAAAAACCTCCAAAAACTCTTCATATTTAGTTACACTGTATCCTTTCACAAATGACTGCTTTTACAGTTTACTAAAGGAGGACAAGACCAATTCCATTCCCCTAAAATATCAGGTGTAGGGCCTTTAAGTGGTTTCATGCTGATGCAATAAAAGTGGAAGATCAGCAGCAGTTATATATGTATGTACATTACAAACACAAAAGTATAAATGTAAATTTGTAACACGGGTAATATTTTTAAGCCTCCTAAATTAATTTACTAATGTAGTGGCTTGGTATAGTGTGTTAAGCTAAAATATATATTTTTTTTTAAATGCATATCCATTAAATGACAATGATTTGTGCTTTATTTTGAAGAAAACTGGTGCAAAGTGTACTTCATATTTCCATGCCATGAAGCTGCTTAAATGATTGTGAACCATATGATTTGACATGATCAGGTGATGACATCCTTACACAGTGAATAATATGTGGTATTATTCATGTGTGATCATACTTGATCATACTACATATGAAAATATAATGAATAAATGCCTTTTAGTTGTATACACAGACTCCTCTCTGCTAAATTACAGGCTTTATCAGTATGTGTGCTCAAATGGTTACACATCTGTTGTGTCAAATTTGACATGTGTGTTGCTCCACACTACATGTGCTAAAATGACACATCTCCATTGGAGCTTTTAACAGAATGCATGGGAGGCCAGATTCTTCACACTTTGCCCAAACCGGATGCAACATGTACATACACATCTCCAATGTTAAGAAATAGAGAAATAGGAAGTAAACCCTTTTCATGTAAGGGTGAAAAATGTATATATTTGCCTCACAAGAATAAGAAGAAAAAAAAATAAGGACTTCTTGCCAAAACCTACTTTACAATCACAATTAATTAATTTAGATTTAATCACAAAATATAATCCAAAGTTTTGACTGATCATGTATCACAACTTATTATTTAAAAAGCCTGGATATTACAGAACATAAGTAAAGAATGATCAATATTATCCAGTCTCAAAGGTCAAAGTGTATTTCTGAACCAGATCCAAACCTCTATAAAAACAGAAGAAATCCAATGCAATCCACACTGCATAATAATATGATAAAAAAGTATTAGCCAGAAGGGAAGAATATGGCTTTAACGGACAAATGTATCGCAATAAACAGACCAGACCCTTCAACATAAAGCCATCATCTGCCAACATTCTTCCTGACACCACATTTGGAGTTCTGTGTATATGCAAATCGCAGACCCAATTTCTTGAGTGAAAATCTCAAGTGGAGTTGCAGCCAAGTCCCAGTGCAGCTGTTGCCTGTTCCCTCCCCGTGCGCGGGGTATCTCAGCAGCCTGCCCCCTCTGCTTCCTCCTCAGCCCGTGACCCTCCCGATGAATGCTTCACTTTACACGTTGCCTCCATTGCAACTCCCCCCCGCTCTGTTGTTCAAACTGTCGCAGAAAAGCTGCAGATCTGCGTCACCAAGGACACAAGAGACACGTCTGATGGTTCTCTCTATCCATCTCAATTTACCTTCGATGCAGCAACAAAAATATGTTAGCTTTTGCCGAAATCTTCATCCAAACATCATAGCTCAATTTACAAGACCCAGCATGTTAGCGTTGCCTTGTACAGTACTGTGTGGGCATGCTAGTAGTTTATAGCTAGCTAGGGGTTTGTGCAAGTGCAACCGGTCCAGGCCAGACTGCAGACTCTCCCTGTAGCCCTATCCTCCCTTGACCCATTTGCTCCGGATCTCTTTAATTAACACGCTCGCTGCGAATAACTTGCGAAAACTGTTGTCCAGGATCAACAACAAAAAAAGCCTGTTGGATTAGCATGCGGAAAGGACGGTGATACAATCTGGATGGCCGCACTGGCAGCATTGTGATTTTGTGAGAAGAAAAAAAATACATAAACAAACTCCACAACATCTTTCACCAATTTTCAGTTACCATAGCAACCCGGCTCATCCCTCCTTTATTATCCGTGTCCTCTTTGCTCACTCATTCGGCCTTAGTTCAGCAGAAGTTTATCAAAGAGCGTCTATAGGGCTGTTAACTTAACTTAATGAAAAATGCGACGCAGCGGTGGGACATGATTCATCTTGTCGCCTAAATCATCCAGCATCATTTATTATTCCTCAGCGCTATTAAGTAACAGGCTGGTGCTGCTGGTGCTGGATTTTCATGCAAGGCTAAAAATATAGATTTTTCCATTTGCCCCGGAACTTTGTTGAGGGCTGCAATCGTTGTTACTCTTCTATTCTATACATGTAGTACCAATTTAGATTGATAAAGGAAGGCATTTCTATTCCTTCATACACTAATGATCTAGTGACCCACTTTTACTCTGGCCTGGGAGTTTAGAAGCACTGTATTAAAACACAGTAGTAATTATGGAGTTCCCAGTGTGGGGGGTCAGGACCTCATGAGGCCGTTGTATATAACATAAAATACAGTCCATTTATTAGGGCTGTGCTCAATATATCGTATCGGCAATATATCGTTGTGGAGTACTTGACAATACATGTATCGTATCGAGACACCTGTATCGTGATACGCAAATAATGAAATCAAATACAATTTATATGCTTGTTTGACCCCTTGGCTAATTCAGAAGCTATCACAACACACACTAACTCAGTGTTTCTCAAATAGTGGGGACCCCCCTGGGGGGGCGCGTGTAATCCCGAGGAACATGATTTTTTATATTTAACAGTGATGAAAAGAAAGGTGGAGAGAGACTGAGATAATGACACAAACAAAAGTCTCTGAGGAAGTGCAGCGCTTGGCTTCACTGTGACTACGGCCTGAATACGGTGTGAGGGCAAACTAATCTGTCCATATCCACAAACTTTCTGTACAAAAGGCGATGCAAATACACTTTGCTATGAGTTGCCCATATGCGTATTTATGCAGCACCACAGCCATCACATGGAGGGGGGGCGCAAAATTTTTCCTTGTTCCTAAGGGGGGCGTAACAGAAAATAATTGAGAAACACTGCACTAACTACTGCAATAACAGGCTCAACTTGCTGAGCACATTCAGCATGATCATTTTTCACATGGTTCTTTGTAATATGTATTGCATTATGGATGCTGTACCAAGATACACTCGTATGCATATCGTTTCATGGACCCTGTATCAGGATTCGTATCATATGGTTAAGTTGTTGGAAATACCCTGCCCTACCATCCATCCAACCATCCATTTTATTCCAGCAGGTTTTCGAGGGGATCCCGAGGCATTCCCAGAGTCCCACGATCGTGTCCTAAGTCTTGCCGGGGGGACTCCTCCCAGTGGGACTTGCCCAGAAACACCTCCCCAGGGAGGCAACCAGGACGCAGACAGCATCAGACTGTATTCATGCTGTATGTAATATAATTCTTATTCAAAATGCCTCATATTTCAGAAGTGAGGAGACAATTAATAAATGCAATGCAGATTAATAAAGCAGAGATTTGAAACTACTATTTTGCTACTGAAAATTACTACAAGCCTTTATTGCTATGCCATGCTCATGCAGTCTCAGAACAGAAAACCAACATGGTGCATGTATTGTTTAAAAAAAAGAGTAAAATATCACGTTTGTTTTGCATATGTTAATTTTCTGAGGACCACAAGAACACACATTTAGCATTGTAATTTGAAGGTTTTGGACCCTACTCTTTTTAAAACCATCACAAGATGGGGCCAGAGATTCTAAATAAGATCCTAGAAGCACATATTTATGACAGTAATATTTTGTATGGACAGCCCCTGTCCATACATGTAATGGGAGTCTAATGCACAATGACTTGGAGAAACCCCTCGGAAGTGTTGATTGTTGTGTTAAGTTGGTTTGTTTGTTGGTAAGAAAATGTATAGAAATTTATAGAATGCATGGAGGAACAAGGTATAGCACATAAAATACCACTGTCATAACGTAGTCATATCTTTGCATCTGTTTTAATTAGCCATGGGTCTTTACCACTGAACTAGACAATCTACCCTGTACAACTCCAGGAATGTTCACTATACTGTATAACACTGCCAGTGTGCGGATCCTCTCCACTCTCGGCTAAATGCTTCTAGCTGGTGCTTTGACATGGGCTCTGGTTCAGTTACTGTGTGGTTGGTGTCGTGGTAGTGACATGGGTGCTGAGCTACAGTGCTAATGAGAACTTTAATGTCACCCACACAGAGACTCAGAGAGCACCGATTAGAGCCGTGATTACACCAGGGACACATATACGCACACAACCCCCTGATTGCACACGCACACAGACATGTAAATTATACCGCACAGTCACACGCTCGGCCGAATCAGAGTCATGTCAACAAACAAACAGGGCAGGGGCGCAGGGGAAGTGGGCCTTCTTGAGCGTGCCTTACATGCCATAAACAGGTGAAGACCTTTTGTTCGCAGGTGATGGTCCATCAACTGTTTTTCGGATGTAAGGCACTGAAGGAGCAGGTTTGGGGACATTGTTGGATACATTTAAATGAACTGAGAAAACGAGGGAAGTTTACTACAGGATCCGGAGACAGGAAGACATCACACTAGTTTGACCAGTTAAGAAACGCCTATGGTAAGAGAGTAATATGGCCAATAGTAAATGGGAAATTTGATGTCATCTCTACCAGATATCTCTATGAGGGACGTTTACAAGCGCAATATATTGGCAAATTAATGTTAGAGCAATTATTTACTTAATTATTATGCCAGGACTTCAGTGCTCATAGATATGAAGCTTGTGTTGGATACTGATTTTGTTCCAATGTTTGTATGGTGTGCCTGCGTGTTCTTTTAACTGCTGGCCGCACCAGAATTGCCCTTTGGTGATGAAATAAATAATCTAATCTTATATCAGAAGAAGCCACAATAGATCCCAAAATAACTGAGGTTTTTCATTTTCTATATCTTCAATATATGAGTTTTTTTTTTTTTTTTGCTGCTTCAAAACAAAAACACATGGGCTGTGTCCGAATGTCCACCCTAACCCCTAACTACTCATTTACTATAGTCCCGCACTGTATAGTAGACTATATAGTGGACTTATTTTGTTGGCAATTGGGACACGTTTCTCCTCACTACTTTTATTATCACCACTGATCACATGACTCAATAGCGAAAGTAGGGAGAAGCATGTCCGAAATGACAAGATGGGTGCACTACATCTGCTGAAAGGTTCACAAAACTCCGCTAATAATGGGTTTCTGCTATCAAGACCAACCAAATTCAAGAGACAATATATTATTCACGGATATACTGTATATTACTCAGATAAGTTTTACTCAATGTGGATTTTACAATAATAAAGAAAACAGCTTGGATTGTTGCATTTTGCATGCAAAGAGAAGCTGTTGATCTCAAGCTAAAGGTAAGCAGCTAACGTTAGCAACTTTCCCCCGTAGCGGGTTATATTTAAGCAGATTTATTCATAAATAATCCACTAAAGTAGCGTGTTGGAGAGTTTCATTCAACACAACAACGGATCAACACAAAATCAGACAAATGAAAGAATTGGTTGAATTTAAGTAGAGGCTGTTTTATTCCTAACAGCTTGTTATTAAAAGTGTCTGTGAGTAAATTACAGGCAGGCAGGCACAGGTTAAAGGCTGGCACACAGCACTCGAATCTCCCCTTTTTAAGCTCAAGTTATTGTTGAGGACAAGAGAAATTCTTCTTCTTCCAATTGTTGTGACACCAGATAGCGACGGCCATCATGAATATATGGTAAAACTCAACAGCAAAGTGAATGAATAATGAGAGAGACTGGTTCACTTATGTCAGTGGATCAGCCCCAGACTAGCAGACTTTCTGCTAGAGTCAGTCTGGTCACCTTGTATCAATTTAATTTGTATGTGTGGAGTAGTAATGCACGGGTCGGTTTGTTACCTCCGGCCTCCACAGGGTTACCCGTCGGGGCATGGAATTATCGTTTGATCGTAAGTCGGGTTGGAGCGGGTCAAAAAGGACAATTGCCTCCACTCATCTTTGCCGTACGTGTATATTTTACTAAGCCATGACATTTCAACATCTATTTGGCTGTTTTTTATGTAATTATGAGGTGGATTTTCATAAAACAGTGTTTTGCAGCTTGTGGTCCAGAGAAGACTTTTCTGCAGCCCAATACCCCCTGTGTTTACATGAGTTTGCTCTACCTATGTCTGCTCTGCCTTACATCTGCCTGCCAGTCCTGTTCATTTGGGAATAATTACGACCAAAGATTTATTTCAGACAACTCCTTTAGATGCCTCATGGCTGCCTCATGCAAATTATCATCATGCTGCTAGTTTTAGGCAACTTTCAAGCACCTTTAGAGAGCATAGTCAAAGCAGACACAGTCCCCATTTTTAAGACTAGGCTCATTACTAAACCTACAGCATAAGCAAGGCTGCTATAGGAGCTCAAATGCTGGGGGAAGTACGGCACATTGAGCCCTATCCTCTCGTTTTCGTTACTGTATAAATTATGTTGCAATATTTACGTCTACCTGCACATTTTCCTTCTGTTCATTGCTATTTACATTGTGTCCTCTTTTTCTGTCCCACTCCGGTGGCGAGTTTCCCGGGCTGTTGAAGATCCAAACAACTGCCGTCACCGTGGGACAGGACAGCATTCGTGGAACCAGACGGCGTCGGCCACGCCTACTCCTCGTGTTAAACACTGCTGCGGGACTATTGTCTACCCGGGGACGTCTCCCAGTTTAATGGCCGCCGCAACTCTCGCTGAACATAGCCATTGGACTCTGGTCGACCAAAATTTCACCACTGGCCCATCCGTCCAAGGGGGATGGATCCTTCTTCCAAATTGGTTCCCTTCGAGGTTTCCTAACTTTCTCCCATGTGGTTTTTAAGGGTTTTTCCTCGCCGTGGAGGAAGGTCTAAGGATGTGGGATACTCTAAGCTTGATACTCTAAGTGATCTACTTATTTGCTCTAAGTGATTTACTTATGTAAGGAAACTGGTTTGAAATGAGTGAAAAATGATTGGCCATTTAGTTGAGTCTACGAAAATATCTGGAGATTTTAGTCATAGTTTTAGTCTCATGAACTAACTTTAATTTAGTTTTAGTCTGATTTAGTTGGCAAAAATATTACTGTGACTAAAATGATGACGAAATATTTTAGACACACTACTTCTACTGTAAGTAAACATGATACGCAAAGTCAACAGAAGAGAAGGAAGAAAAAGCTGAATCAACATGGCATCCGTTCTGCATAAAGGAAACTCTAGACCTATTTTGATTGTTTTGGAGGCAAGCAGCACATATACTGTATGAATATGAATGTACATCATTTTTGGCCCCAACCAGCGATATACTGTAGGGCAGGGTTTCCTTTATGTGGAAGAGAATGTGGATATTTAATGTTCATAGCTGCACAAATGGGTACACAATAGATGCACTATGGTTATGATAAGTTTTTTTTTTTTTATTAATTAAAAATTATAATGACAAGACAGTTGCAACTTAAAACAAATACATACATATCAACATACACATCCGTACACATGCATATCCATCCATACCTATGTGCATACATTTTGATGTTGCCCAACAGTCATAAAAATACATAATGGCTCAGTGGTTTTGCTAGGGATATTTTTTTACATTCAAAAGATAGCAATGGCTTGATTTCCAGCCTTCTAAATTTTCTGTCAAAAATTCTAATATTAAATAAATAAAAATAAACTTTTGTGATATTTGTATATTAAGTAGGGTGCCCTGTGCTTTCTCTACTGCAAAAAGGATGCCTTGGCTCAAGGAAGTTGGGAAACACTGCAATAGAGAAAAGACCAAAACAAAGGACAAAACAGTAAGGAAGTAAAACAAGATAGGAAATACAGGGTAGAAACAAGAATCCCCCTCCAAAAAATCATTCTGGTTTAGAAAGTTACTTTAAAAATTAAACAGATATTTCATCCCAACTTATAAAATGCAATTAATCTTTCCCACCTCTTTTTATGTTTAATACCATCCATTTTGGAGTAAATGCAATATTGTTCAACGCTGTAGCAGTGAGCAACATATTGAGGGATTCCACTTTTTTAGCATTGAAAATAAATCTTTTCCCAAGTAGAATTAACAAATTAGCTGTAGCATAGTAGCATAACCTTCACCGTCCCCTATAAACCCTAAGATGACTGATAAGATACATAGTTGGCACTTGAGTTTCATATTTTTAAGCATCTGTTGCACTTCCTTCCAAAAAGCACCCACCACATGACAATACCAAAACAAATGGTCAACGGACTCAGTTTCTACAAAACAGAAACAGCATTTATCTGACTCCTCCAGACCCCAGATTTTTAGCATTTTCTTTGTTGGTAAAAAGTTATAAATGCTTTTAACTTGAAAAAAATCTATTTTGTGCATCTATCGCTGTTTGATAAATTAATTGAAAGACCTTCCTACAATAAATTGGTTGGTCAAAGAGGTCTTCCCATTTTTTAAATGTTCTATATGGTAAACTTATCAATGATTTATAATTTAGATAAAAAGTATATATGTTTTTATTTATTTTTATTCCTTTTGACCATTTATTATTTCTTATCATGGGTTGGCAAACCAAAATCTTTGCGGTTTCACTGTGAGTTGCCTGTTGAGTTGAGTTGGTTATGATAAGGTACATATTCACTTTTTTCCTGCTGGTTTTCTACAAAAATGTCAATGACGCCACATTCATGACTGAGAGGGAGCACATAGTGAGGTCAATAGCTTTAGAACAAGCGTCTTTCTGTTTCTGCTGTGAAAAAATGGGCTTTGGTTGCTGCAGTGGCCATGTCTTTCGGATGACGTCAATTGTACAGTAGATCAATAGCTGGACTGAACTCAGTTGTCCAAGGCAATCCGTAAGTTCGCAGTGCATCTTGATGACTTTTTTCCCACATTAAACACACTGAAAGGCCATATTTTGTTTGTGTTTATCAGTGCCGGCCTCTTTAAACCTGACTGGGCAACCGTGTGACCGTGAAGAAGCTATGACAGAGAGAGAGGCTAAGACGACTTGTCAGCAGCAGTCCCTCTGTCCACTGCGCAGGAAATGAGCGCCATATTCCCCTATTAATCAATCTCCATCATTTCCTATGCTACAGTTGTGCTCGCAGCATCTGTGCGGCTTGACTGGAAGCATCAATTTTGAACGGGGAGGGGTTATTAGGTTAAGGCCTCACCGCACAAGCACACACCTCACAGCAAAGGATATGTGTTTGGCTTCGACGCTACCTTCTGTTCTCGGCCTGAAAGCAATGCCACCTCACACTCAGTAAGGTTCTCTCTCCACACTTTACGTCTTTCTCTATTCTGACAGGTCCGCCTCCCAATCTCTCTTGTCCAATACCTCAGCCTAGCTTCAAATTGAAAATCAATAAGTCGGTTTGTGAAAGTCGAGCACATTGTCCTTTACTGTATTGTTTTTGCTTGTTGTATTGTCCTACTACGAGTACAAAAAGGAACAATTTTATTCTGTTTTTATTGCATTTATCAACTTGGTTGTCCTCAAAACTTATCCACATTTAGTTGCCGCTAAAATGTGTGAATGTGTGAATATGTGTGCTTCACAGAAAAAACTCATCGCCATGAGGGGGCATTCCATTTAGCAGGAGCACGGCAGGAAGAAGATGCTTTGCCAACTTTTAGTTTTGTGGTACAACTAAGAGATCGCGGTCTAATGACCTGGGGGTATGAATAGATGCATAAGGCACAAGCAGTTCTAAAATATAAGTAGGTGCAGAATTATTAAGTGCCAATTTAAGTTTATTTTGTATTGCATTATTGTTTGATATAGTATGTGTTTACCATCTGTCAATGATGTGGTTGATTCTTTTGCAGCCTGTTGGCCAGGTCACCATTGTAAATTAGAATTGGTTCTCAGTGGTTTAAATAAAATATAACAAAATATTTGATGGACTTCAAAATAGCTCAAACAAATGGGATTGTTAGGATAAATAACAATATGAGTAAGCTAAGCTTACATAACAGCAGTGATGAACTGAAAAGACATGTGTGCCCAAACGCTGCCATGCGTAACACAGCGTGGCTAACTGGAGCAGAAAAAAACATATTGGGGAAAGCCATACTACCCTGTTCACACACTCTCAAACCAGTCTGTGTTGTTCCGGCTGCTGCATAATGAGGTTATACTCAACATACAACAGCAAAATACACAATGCACAATGATGCATAGATATTTTGCAAACTAAACTACAATACAATAAACCAACATACAGTAAATGACCAGTAGCAGGTTCAAGTTCAGAATAATTCACTGATGAATTGCGATTGAAATTGAACAAAAGAAAAAAAGTTTTAAAATGTCATCACCAAAAGAACACAGGAATCAATCATCAATAGAATCTTTGAAATCAGCGGTTCATAAAGGAAAGGTCAGAACTCAAAAAAGGGGTTGCAATGCACTGAGGTCGGGATTGTGAGATTATTTTAAGATACTGTAGTTTTGTTTATTTGTTTATTTGGTTGGGACAGTGCATGCACATGACAATACATGTAAACACAACACTCCGGATTGTAGTAGAAAGCTACGCAGACACGGGGAGAACATGCAAACTCCACACAGAAAGGCCCTGCCCGGGAATTGAACACGGGACCTTGTAGCTGTGAACCACGAACACGAACCGCTGCGCTACCGTGCCGTTTCCTGGCATTAACAGTCATTAACATTAAGAGGGGTTATGGCTGCTGCTATGTAGTACATGGAACACTCTTCCTCAGCAATGTGAGTCTTGGCTTTGACAACTTTCTCCATCCATTCTTCACCCCCTTTCACGCTGAGCTGTCCTGTCTGGGGCCAAAAAAAGTGTTCAAAAAATTCTGGGGATTTGTCTTTCTTCCTACGTGGACATCGGCAATTGTACACACAGAATTCAACACTTCCACATTGCCCATGTCTCAGTTGTTGCTGAAGGACCAACCAAAGTGGCACTACAGTGAAAGCTGTGTAACAATGATGTCACTATTTGTGCTCGGTGCTGTCCTGAATGTCCTTTGCCGGCCAGTCACATTTGATTCCCTGTTATCTCGCCCAAGAAAGATTTGGTTGTCCAGACATGCATTCAATAAGCATTCTGTAGCGACCTGGATATACAGTACATGTGTTTCTGTGCTGATATCTTTTCCCACTGTTCCTACCGACACTTTCTTCTTTCAGACAGGCAAAATCGTTATCATAGTAGTTGCTTGTCACAGAAATGCTGCCCCACTTTGTCACCTCCTCTGCCTCGTATCTGGCTTGGTCTAGGCCTAATCCTTCTTTGCAGTGGGCTCTTAGCCGGATAAGCTTCTCTGTATGCCGCTTTATGATAATGTTTTACACCAACAAAAAGCCTTCATTTCTCATCTCCAACTTCAGATACATAGAGTTTTTCACCTAGAAATGCACTTAAAACATTTGCACTCTAGACATTATTTTGTCCTGCAGGCTTTAAGGGGTTGTGAAAGTGCCTGTAGAGTTTTTATTGCCATGAGTGTTCAGATTCACATGGTGTATTTGGCATTTTTATCTGAATTTGTGTGAATCTGTAGGTCGCCATTATGTGAAAAGTTTAATCTTTTTGGATATGTCAGTGGCTGTGAGCAAACAGGAGTAACTTGCAATAAAAAAAGAGGTTGTTCGCCCCGATAGCTCAGTGTCGTGAGTTCGAGTCCCAGCTAGGAATAAAAAAGTAAAAAAATAAAAACAGGTATAGGATTGCAAACATGTTCATTGATATTGGTTTACAATTACTGTGACTTTTTATGTTTTGACATTGTAGCAAGTCAAGAGGGAAGCACTATCCACTACTCACTATCCATATTTAGGTTATTTTCTCCACTCCTGATCGTAAAAATCTACTTGTTGTATAGGTGAGTGTCTCTATTCCACACGAGAATGTCAAATAGAAGTGTGTCTGGACTAAACAAATGCATAAAACTGCCCCATGCCCCACTGATTCTTTCACACACCTTCACGCATAGATGAATAATAACTTAATGTCCCTTTGCTATTGTATGTTGTGTAGGCATCAAATACCGTTAAGTCCATCCCCATCGAGTCCCCAACTGGCCAGAATTACATTCAGCTAAGAAACACTCTGGACCGGACCACAAAAGCATTCACATGCTTGTGGCTCTTCCTCAGCGGCACTAGGGTTTGGTTGCTAGGTGCCGATGGAGTAATGATGTGAATAATCAGCCTCTCTGCCTCATAATGAATGTGGTGAGGGCAAAACAAACTCATCTGCATGCTTTATATGGTCGCACACTTCTGGAACAAAATATCCAGTAGCAATTATTTTGCCATGTACTGCTTTTGCGATCAGATTTGCGATTTATGCCAAGTTTTACAGCAGGATTGCCGGCTCGTTTTTTGAAGTGGCTGTTTGAGTCATCCTGTGTGTAAAACGAAGCTATTGAGCTACTTTTCATCTAAAATATTTTAATCCTTATTATAAAAATCCCTATTTTGAGTGAAAACCTTCAAATCCAAGGCAATCACGGAGGCTTTTTCAATAAGAGAGCGAGGAAGGGGCATTGGAGGAGACATTACGGGTGAATTTAACCAATGACCCCTGGCAACCCTGGTTGATCAACAGTGATGCTGAATGAGGAATGCAGCATAGAACCTCTGGCCCCTAAGATGATTTTGGGAAATATTACTGCACAAATCAACAAGCCTGATGTCAAGGAATAACACCCCACTGCGTAAACTAATAACTAGTAGAGTAGTAAGAGTACTTTAGCTTGATCTGAGCAGGTATTTTTGCACTTGGAACCGGAAAATACTGCATGT
>OMNZ01046971.1:14306-37774 GCA_900303255.1 Lesueurigobius sanzi | reverse complement strand
TATGTGTTATTGCACCTAAAATAAGATGCAATTGCTAATTTTACCTGAAATAAGGGCAAACATCTTATTCCATGGGCAGATTTTTTTACTCGGCAAATCAGAATTACTCAAACTATAGTCAAATATTCTTCCAGTAAATATTCCAGTCATTTTAACTCATCAAGATATCTATTTTTGCAGTGCATTTGGTCATTTATGACGTAAAAAATGTAAATTCCTAGTCTGTGAAACGTTATTCTGATTCTGATTCTAAAACACTGGTATTTGTGGAAAGTGGTGTTTTTTTTGGGCTACACTTGGAAGTTCGGCTCTTGGTGTTTTGACAATGAAGAAAATCGGCCCTCCATCGAGCAAACTTGCCTATCCCTAATCTACATTATCACACATAAGATTCATATAAGATTAAATATTCTGTGTGTTTGCAGAAGATATCAATAATCAAAATGGAATCTGGAAATGGCTCATTTTAACTATCTTGCTTTCCGATGTAAGGCTTTCCTGACAGCTTGTAGGGTTGGGAATCTGTACACTGGCTTATTGAAACACAATAAATACAGCAAATGTAAAATCCACGCTGTGCAAAGTGACAGTGGCTTTTCTGGACATGGCAAAAGAAGCGCGGCACATGCACTTCTCCATTCATATGATTACAGTGTGAGCAGAAAAGGCACAGTGAATTTTATGTCAAAGTGCGGCCATGTTTCCACACTCAACATAGAGCAAAAGTGTACAATTCAAAGAGAATAAAAAAATAAAAAAAGAGGGGTTATTTCTAGTCAATACAGTCAATGTTATTTCTCCATCTATATCCTTTTGGCTGCGAGGGACAATGGATGACACATGAATTGTGACAACAACAAAACAATCCCGTTTCCTCTGGTCCTGTACCGAAACACGCGCTCAACACTCGCTCATCCATTGACAGAAACACCATAACCTGATTAAAAATGCAAAGGATTAGTGGGGCCAGGTGCTCAAATGAATTGTTTGTGAGAAAATATAGTAAGTACGGGGGAAGCGCCAATGCCACACACGCACACACGCACACACACACACGCACACACACACGCACATCTCTGGGTGGTTCCCTCTTAATCAAACCATTCATTCATCATTGCCTCGCCTTGTTGCGTGGCCAGCCTCTTTAGACATTTGCATCATACAGTTATATTATGTGCAGCCTGTATTGTGTTGTTCAAAGCAGGACGTGCTGCGAGCGTCTCATGGTGACTCAGGAATGTGAGAATGTCACATGAGTCTGAGAACTGGGCTAGTGATGCTAGTCCGAGCAACAACTTATCATTCACCTTAACCCCCATATGCTGTTTACTGAGGACGTAACCATAATCGCAAAAGTGCAATATTGTAAGCAAGGGAACTGCATCCTGTGACCCTTGTGTTTCAGAGGACTAACATAAAGAAACTATGTGTTTAAACAATGGACTTTTGGCAATATTGATTACACCAAAACCTCAAGAGGAGATTATTAAAGAAAAGTAGCATTTCTCTCCTCAATATTGAATAACATGTGCCATGACACTGGGCTACTGTCACATCCATATACAGTGGGTATAAAAAGTTTACACACCCCGGATGAAAAGGTCTATTATCATGAATAAAGAAGCCAGGGGAAGCGCAAATGAACTTCCAAAGGCATGCAGTTACACATGAGACATTCCCTTAACATGTAGCAAAAATTTTAAAAATAATATTAAAGGGAAAAAAGTTAACACATCTTAATGAGCAATGGTACGTTTGAGGTGAAAGGGCACCAGCTTTCATAAAAAGAACATCATCTCTAACCATTGCGTATGGGGCTGGATCCATCATGCATTGGGCTTGTATTGAGAGAAAGAATGTATTCAATTCCTTTTCAACAAATTCTGGGTGAAAACGTAACTCCATCTGTGAAAAAGCTGAAGTGAAAAAGTGGACGGCTTCTCCAAATGGATAATAATCCTGAACACACCTCAAAATCGATGAATCTGAAGGTTTTCCCATGGCCTATACATGTGTCTCCTGACATAAACATCACTGAAATACTGTGGATAAACCTTCAAAGCGCAGTGTGTTCAAGTCAGTCCAGAAACCTCTCAGTTCTGGAAGACTTTTGTTATGAAAAATGGGCCAAAATCCCTCAAACTAGAATTGACAAACTTGAAAAGTGGGGACTAACTCTGCAGGGTGTGTAAACTTTTGCACCAGCCTTTTTTCCTTTAATATTAATTTAAAAATGTAACATATGAGAATAAAATCAGATGTTTTTTTGGTTAAGGGAATCATGTGGAACTTCATGCCATTGGAAGTTCATTTGAGCTTCCCCTGGCGTCTTTATTCATAATAATAGACATGTTCCTCCAGGGTGTGTAGATTTTATATACCCACTGTACATGACACTATACACCAAACATGTACAGGATGTTTTTTGAGGCAAAGGTAATATTGCTGTATGGCAGTCAGTCTAAGATTTCAATATTGTGTTTCTTTGAACATTGAAGGACTCTTGGCTGCAGCTTTGTGAAAAGAACAACTGTATCACTGTTGTTGATTGGACAAGTATTTTGGGATCAAATAATGTTCATTCGGTCCTATCTTGCAATCCTACCATAAAGAAGCCTAAAATAGCAATGCCTGAATCCCATTTTTCACTGACATAACATTTTAGGCAGAGATTAGACAGAGTTCTTACACTTTTGTAGGTCTTTAGTAACACCATTAACACATGTCTGTGGGCCTTCACATTCATGCAAAATCAATTACGGCCTCATTTAGTATTTATGGCCAGTCTAGTGCACATACGCATGGGAAGCAAAACATGCATTTTAAAATGTTCCAGCCCACATTCAAAGTCACGTTAGTCTAAAAATAAGGATGGCAATGAGCAAGCAAAGCAGCCCACATGGAAGCTGCGACAGCTAATGCCACAGCCGCATGAAATTTCACTGGAATGACCCGCTGAAATCAATAGGAGCCTGTCTATCTGCCACATCTATGTGACAAGAAGAAGTGGGGCTAATTTTAAAGCAATTTGGAGTCACTTTGCTTGCTCTATACAAACCAGACATGCCACAGAATGCAGATGTATGTGTTGCTGAAGCTACATAATAGCTGTTAATGTTTTTTTCTTGCTGCATTACTGTACCTCACCTCTTATAAAGCATTTATTACATAATGGCGTAATTGAAGTGGCGTTCGTCTTTTTCCAGTAGCCGAAAAAGGCATCCGCGTGGAAGGCAAAGCTCCCCTATTTTGAAGTTGGAAGTTTGCGCAATGAAATAACGCTATAAGCCTTTTTAAAATAAACTCCACAAGAGACAGTTGCAGCCAGAACTGACAATAATGCAAATAAGACAGCTTCTAGGAGCATCATTGTGTCAGACCAACATTATTAAATGCTTATATAAATAGATTCAAGCAACGCATCTACAAGCGGGGACATGTGCAAGGGGCGACAGGCTCCGAATCCAAGCATTCTCAGTGGAAGTGCTCCAGAGGAAGTCATAAGTTGTATGAATGGCAACATTGAATAAAGAATATCACGGGAGATTTTAAAAATAATACAGAATTTACCCCAGTATTATAATACAACAATACATGTATACACTCATGAGCTAGTTCTAGGCCTTGTTAAATACTACTAACATATTGTAAGGAACATGGGAGGATCTATATTATCTATCGAATGGCAAAAAGATGACAAAGAACATGACATGAAATAAATCCTCATTGGTTTAAGAAAAAAAACTACTCTATGCAATCGTGTGCAGGATCCTTCTGTATGTTATTGATCTTGTTAACAATCCCAGCGAGAATATGTGTCTTTTAAGCACCCGCATTGGCAATGTTAACCCTGTGGCTATAGTGACACAATAGTTTAGAGGGTAAAGGTAGACCATATGAAAGGTATCCTCTCTAACACACTGACATAAAGTAGCATTATCAAACAACTGAAATGCTTGGGGAATTACTTTTTCTGATTACTCTCCATGAAACACCAAGAAATTAAAACAGGCATATTAAGAATGGATTCAGAAATGCTCCAATGCTTTCGATTAAATATGTTTTTTCACTGATCATCTGTTCTTGTAACAATTTCCCCAGTTTCTTTTATTTCAACAATGCCAACCATTATCGAAATTAAGGTTATTCAAGGTGCACTGGGATGCAATGCGCAAATTGCTGTCAAAACTGTAAGCCACTTCTTTATGTCTAATAACATTGACTGTACCAACATAGAGAGCTGTGAATTGATAATGTGTGTATTGTTCAAAGCAATAATATGACAATCAATAGCCACCTCTTCCCCCAAGCCTGTTCTCTCCATTCGCTCTGTCACTGAAAATCAAACATAACACATCACCCACTCGTCAAGTCATTCAGCGAGATCAGACAAAGACAAGAGTGACGGCTTTACTGTAATTTCTCATTATACCAAATGTATGCCACACGTGTTGCTATGCAGCACACAATGAAATCCACTGTGATGACAGTCAACAACACCACTCAGGCTCCCAAGACAGGGCTCACTGAAGGCCTAAAACAGTGAGCTCATCGCCATCAAGACACTCATGACTCTGCACAAGATGCCACTGCATGAATGAGGAACAATGTAGAAAGTCACTATCTTTGAACAGGGACCCATCTATGTTTAATCACGACCACCCACATGGAAGATTTAGCCTTTTATACACGTTTTTAATTTAGTTTTTATACACGAGTTAATGTGGGAAATCAGAGCACCCAGAGGTAACCCATCTCGACACAGGGAGAACATGCAAGTCCACACAGAAAGGCAAGGTAATCAGTCTTCTCCCTGTGAGGCAAGAACTCTAACCACTTAGCCACCATTCCAATCATAATGTACAATGACTATGTTTGCACAATGACTCCCCTTTGTTCCACAGGCATTGACTCAATTTGCTTCCGTTCTATTCTCACATCATTTATCTTTAATATTATAACCAGTGTAGAGCAGATACAGCCATCACAATTATGTCCTTTTGGAAACCTTGGAAATCGACTTTGACAACAAACACATACACTTATAGGCCCCCAAAGACTGAGGGACACTCTCTGAGCAGATCATTGCACTGACTGATGTTAGCATTATCCTCTAGTTCCACAGTCAAAGACCTTGGAGTCATATTTGACCAGGAGTTCTCTTTTAAAGGACATATAAACCAGGTCTGTAGAGCAGCATTCTTTCACCTACGTAACATTGCAAAAATAAGAAAAATCCTCCCTAGAACAGATGCCGAAAAAATTACCCATGCGTTTGTATCATCTAGGTCAGACTTTTGCAATTCCCTGTTGGCTGTGTCCAAAAAGTTCATTGAGAAGCCTTCAACTAGTTCAAAACACAGAATAGATGCAAGAATATTAACAGGGACTGAAAGAAGAGAGCATATAACTCCAGTGCTGAAGTCTGCCCACTGGCTTCCTGTTGAGTTTAGAATCAAATATAAAATTCTTGTTCTCACTTATAAGGCCATTAATGGTATGGCTCCAATTTATCTCTGAGAGGCCATAGTGCCATACTGTATCAGCCAATCAGAGCACTTCGCTCCCAAAACTCGGAGTTGCTAGTGATTCCTCGCATCCTCAAAAACACAGTAGGAAGTAGAGATTTCAGCTACCAAGCTCCTGTCTTATGGAATCAATGTCAAAAAGCAAACACTGTCTCCATTTTTTTGTGTATAAACTACGTATATATTTTGCCTTTTGTCTGTTCAATGCTGTTCAGATATTCTTTATTCTTTATTAATGGAATGGCCCTTGAAATGCAGCATCTCATTTTCGAGGGGGTCCATAATCGTGTCCCCCTTTCTCTCCCTTGTTTTCGGGATGACCTTTTGACCGGGACTTGACCAGCGTGGAGTGACATGGATAGAATTTATTTTGTGAAGCCCTTTGAGGCAAATTTTGTTTGTGATACTGGGCTAGCTATACAAAAATATATTTGATTGTTTGAAATGTGATTGACTTCCTGTCCTGTCCTTGCTGTTGTGTTTTTAGGAGAAAAAATGATCTCTTTAAGGAACTTTTCTATTGAAATAACAAATTAAAATTACACTCAACATTAAATTGGTTATGGGAATGTAATATAACTAACTTGGTGATACTGCTATCCAATGCAACCCATAAAAAGAGATGCATGAGAATGAAACACATAGAGTGGGCGATGAATAGGGGCCTATCGCTGGTCTTATTGTTGCGCGTGTGTTGTCTGTGTTTCCAGGGAGTTAGACGATGAAACACACATTTGCTTATCTCTGGGCTGGATGGAGAGGAACACAGGCCGCGACATGTGAGAGGGGGTTTCCCTGGCTGCAGGCGAGGATAATGGAGCGATCTGTATGTTCGGTCTCAAGCCTCGGTCCAATTTGTTTACGTTTGATTATGTTTCAACAGCAGGTTTATCACAGTCGAAGTCAGAACAGGCACGTCGGCACTATTTAGAGACAAAGAGTAAAAACGCAAAAACACCACTGATCTTCAAAATGGCAATAGCCCAAATCTTGCATTTGTAAAGCTATAAAGTCAAACCAAACCATCAAGTTCAAGGTTAAAAGCTTCCAAAGCATACAGCAGGGGTAGGCAACGTCAGGCCGGGTGCAGAATGTGAAATACTAGTAGCTGTAAAGAAATACCTAGTTAAAGTACTCTTTCCTTCCTGTGATCACAATCTGACAACGGCATACATTTCTTGAAACAATTGCTAGACTTTGTGCTGTATCCCAAACACAAATAATGTGCCAATTAAAATCAGAAAAACCGGCAAAGTATTGCTATTACTAGAGAAACCACAATTTCCTTAGCGGAGGTAGTAAAGAAACAAATGGTCCAAGTCTAACATAGTTTTCAATAGACTGTACTTTCCAAAGCTTCTTATACAAGCGTGAGTGCTGGCGTCTTATTGGTTGGTTCTTTAGCTGGAGCGCAAATATTGGTCATCCTAATCTAATCAGCACCGCTTTATGTGATCTTTCCACGCTCCGTTTAACTTGGACTTCCATCCATACGTGTTGTTAGAGTAGCCTGATTACACAGAAGGGCAAGATGAATCAGGCTATATTAGAAAAACAAAGTTAGCTAAACATATGTGCCACGAACTATGATTTGTTTTGTAATAATTAATGTGATAAACTTATGATGTTGAGGATGTCTCAAGAGGACATAAAATAGCAGAAAGATACTATGGGACTTGGGTGGACCCTGGACAGTTACATAGTAGCAGAAATGACATGTCAACACAAATAAAGACAATTTACTGTATGTACTGTAGTTGTTCCTTAACACTTAATATATTTAAATGTTTGCAAATTGTGTTCTCAGTCTCAATCATTTGTTGGACCAGTTGGCTCCTCGAGCTTATGTAGGCCTAATGTAAGACTCTTAGTTAAAACAGGATACAAAATACAAAGATATATCAAATATATAAAACAGGCTTTTATAAAATGATGTCAAAAAGACACAAAGAATAAATAGACCTGAATTAAATGGTGGGCTAATGCAAGTATGTCACAATCTTGTTGCCCTATTAAAAACATCCAGAGCTGTGTTTCGAGCCACTCGGCATGTTTGAGTAATCTTTGAAACTTCCCCAGTGGCTATATTTAGCCGGTACGGTGGTACGATGCACCTGTTGTTTACCAAAGCTCCTCCTGAGTCCCTACATGTCCAGGAAATGCTTTTCTTTACACTGATTATAGTAATGGTGGGAAATACAGGTAAGGAGAATTAGTTTTAGACGTTTTAGACCAATATAGCATCTTCTAACCAACAAAGTAGGGCTGCACAATATTGAAAAAACTTGCGATATGCGATAGGGGCTTACAATATCGCGATAACGTTATTATTACAATACTTAGATAAACCGCTCCATTAAATTCAGACGCATTTAATATCTTTTTCAGCAAATTGTGTCAAAAGAAGACTCCAAAACCACCAAATCAGAACCAAACTAAGAGCAAAAAATTAACTAAATCAGGAAGGTTATAACTAAAACTAAGCTTCTGCACATTTATAAGTTCCATGCATGTTTGGTTTTAGAGAGTGCTGGCAAGACTTGAGAGTGAATTTGCGATACTTTGTGGCTTCTTGCAATACAGATATTACATCACCTAATATTGCAAAGCAATATTTTTGCAATATATTGTGCAGCCCCACAACAAAGTGTAAGGTAAAGATCCAGATGTGTTTGAGATGAATGCCAAAACATAATACTCCCTCTTTAGAAGCATGTCAAACACCAGACTGACACAACACTCCAATCAAAGACTCCACCAGTCCGAAACTAGGTATATAGGTCTATAAACCAGGACTCCGTCGGTCCAAGTCTGCTCTTGGGTCAAACTTTTTTTCCAGGCCTGAACTAAACCAGGACAATTTATATCAGGATAAAAACTGGTTTAAATAAGTACGAATAGAATATTTGCAATATACTGAGACTTTCAGCTCAGTAGTGATGAGAAGGAAGGGGCCAAAGAAGAATATCTCTGTGGATAAGGCAGTAACTGAATGGGGGAAAAAAAACAAAAAAAAAAACAACCTAGATCGGTATCTATCAGTCTAGTGGGAAAAAAGAAGTGTACGCCCACGCCTCTCCAAGACTCCTGAAGGGAAGTGGGCCTGCGAGGGGGCTGGAGAGGTGATGTGGACAAGCGTACACAAGACGGAGATGGGAGAACAAGACAGAACAGAGATGGAGGCAAAGAGGATGTAAAAAGCCGGGCCAGTGCGGACAGTGACAAATCGAGGCAGCAAGCACGAGATCAACATGTTGGAAGCCAGCAGCCCTAGAGACACAGCCACCAGAGAAGCAGGGAATTATGGGAGTGTAAATTAAATTACACCGGAAGGGACAGCCAGGTCTGGACCTGCTGGAAACACTGCACATGGGGCTTGGTGTGCGGAGAGTGCGAGGACTAATGGATGGAGTTAAATATGAAGGAAATGTTATTGGTCTCCTGTCTTTTGGCTGTAGAGCTGTTAGAGGTATTCATGCAAGTAAAGAAAAGCAGTGGAGAATGTTAGATTTTTTAAAGTTTGTTAAAGGGTGCCTAAATGTATAATGTTTGAGAACCCGTAGATCTAAGCTGTTAGTATGGGCTCAAAGTAGAGCTGCATGATATGAAGAAATGCTGTGTCAATAACTGCTTTGGAAATTGTGAAAGTATATTAATGTAATATTTTACTAAACCATTTCAAAGTCGAAACAAAGATACATGAAACTACATGAGGAAATTTGTGACTAAAGCTGGACATTTGCACATTTTGAGTTCCCATGCATCATTTATGTTTACAAATAATGTGCCAGTCTCAATCAGATGGAAGACTTCAGTGATTGTGTGATATATTGTGCCTCCTTGCAGAATGGATAGTCACATAATATTGCAATAACAATGATTTGGCCCCACATCAGGCCTTGTGCTCCCATCCCATCACCAAAATACATGAACGTGTTGGATCAACTGCCCTATTTAAATGAACAAAGAGATGGCCTCCAAAAAGTAGTTATCTAGATTTGTTTGTCTATAGGCTGAGTCCAACTTAATGGCTATAATTGGTGGATCTCGCTTCATCCAGGGAAAGAAAGGAGAAACATGTTTTTGTATACGTTTGTGTAGGTTCTCAGTCATACAGGAGTTGTCCATCGTAGGCAGAAATTCTTCAGTCTTCATCTGTACTCTGTAGTTGAAGTGTAGTCTATACTTCAACTACAGAGTACACATGTGTAGTCTACACTTCAACTACAGAGTACAGATGAAGACTGAAGAATTTCTGCCTACGATGTTTTTGTATAAAACAAAAAAGAAAGATTAACAGTATATTGTCTTATCCAAACAAATTGAGTTAAATTAACAGTCCTGAAGCTATCTGGCAAAATAATAAAATGGCCACTAATATGCAGCAGTGACAGGAGTAATAATTATTGTTTCGAAATGTCTCGTTTCGTTTTATTGTCCAGCTGAGAGCTTTCTCAAGGAGCAGTTTGATGATGCAGGCTTGGGGTGCTGTGTCTCCGCAAAGGTCACTCCAACATTCAGGCAGATTAGCAATTCAGATTTGGCTAAAGGGGGCTAAGAAGCCACGGTGGCCTTGCTTGTTTTATTACATTAGCCCAAAGTGGAAGTCTGCTATCATTGAGAGCCTTGGAAGTAAACATTTACAAACATTCTGTGCTTATGGCCATAGAGTCAGAAAAATAAGAAATTGCCAGACTACAAAATGCTCTCATATGTGCATATAAAGAACCGCCTCAACCTATCTGGCCTTGTACAACATGTTACCGGTTCCAATATAGGCTATTATTATGCTAAAGGCTACAGTTCTTCCCCACCATTGACAACTGTGTCTCGTTTAAATATTTCACAGCCAAAGTTCCCTACATTGAGTGCCGGGGAAAGCAGTCAATTGCGCAATGTATTTTCAGCACCACGGACAGCACCACATAAGCAATCGGACCTCTGCCACGGCCCACTGCACAGCAAATCACACACACATGTATAATGCATCAGGAGGCGCCGCGCAAACTGGTGTTATGATGTTGGAGAAGGGCTGTTTACAAATGCATACCTCATGCTCAAGCCATTTTTAAAATAAGATAAGCTGATAAGAGAGTATTGTTTTGTACATCAGCGGGGAAAGTGCAACAGCAAAGCAGTCAAATGTTTAAAATGTTTTGAATATAGCCTACAAGATGAGAGAATAACCAAGCAACACTAAAATAAAATAGACCAGAGAATTGAGCTATGATATGTACAACATGAGGCTGTACATGAACTGCTGTATATTACATTTATTTGGATGCTTTTATTGTGATAGTGTGGGTTTATTGGCAGGAGAGTTGCTACACCACTATGTTTTTTGCCACAACAAGCAAGCTGCGGACAATACAAAAGCCTGAATTAGTTGCATGAATCACCAGCGTGTTGTAACTAAATGGTGTACTCAGCAATTGTCTAATAGTGTCACTGAGGGGAATCTGGTCCTCTCTCTCCTGAAGCCAAATGTCAACTCGCACTGACAAAGCAGTTGAGGAAGATCAGCTTTATGGAAGACAGAGAGGGGGATGGGGCGGTCCAGTGGTGTGGCTTTCATTTGAATATTGGCAGGAGCGTGAGTCCATCAGCTAGGACAGAGGTTGTAAAGGCAAGTTGTCTGTTTTATGGACGGTTGAGCAGACTGGTGGCCTAAAACTGTGTTCAATAAAACAAAATTATCAATCAATAGAAGCAATCACTCTCCATTTTGGACGTGACCAAATAATAAAGATGCTGGCTACAAAACACTCAAATCCTCACACTGTAATGGTGTTTATAATGTGTGTATATAATATATTGTTTAATGTGTGTGTACTTTTGTAGGGTCTTGGTTCTGTGTGTTTTATAACTTAGTACAGTGGGACACAAAGTCAAAGAATGCAGTGGGTTGGACTCTGGAAACGAAATACTATCATGCTGTTAGATGTGCTTACGGTTGCTATAACAACCTCGCGCGCACCCGTGCCAGGGCACTTGTGGGCTCACTATGCGTGCGTGTAGGTGACCTCGATAGTTAGTCCTACCGTGCATTCCTCCATGCAGGTCCTGACCGAGTACACATCCGTCTCGTATTTTCTGATGAGGGTCTCAAACTCCCTATAGTTGTCCTCTGCCTGCTGGTCCAGCAGCTGGAAAGCCTGCACACACTCCGTGCAGCCCTGCTCGTCCATGCTCGTGCAATTTGTATTGTTCACACTCGTAAACCCGTTAAACAAATCCAAAAGTGAGTAAGAATTACAAAAAGAAAGGTACAAATCGCTCAGATTTACGTAGGCAAACTGTGTTCTGTTGTCCCCTCTGTTGGAGAGGCCCCGGCAGACAGTCCTGGCGTCTGTGAAACTATAGCAGTCTTTGGACACACTGTCCGGGCGACAGGTGTCCATCCGCCGCAGAGGTTTGGTAGAATTCTCTAGAAAAATAGTGTTGGGGTGCTCTTCAGCGAGTCGGGAGGGGTGGGGTGTCGTATCAGGGTAAAGTGGGGAGTACTCGCCCATGTCCGTGACAGCGAGTCCCTGGTCCCAGCGCTTGTCCCGGGTCCGCGTTAATTTGGCCTCGGCGCAGAACCACAAGTGATCAGAGAGCAGGACGGTGATAAAGAGTAGAGAGGCCAGCGACAGGCGCCATCTCTGGGCCCGCTCCGATTCGGTAAATGGCTTCTCGTTCTCTCGGGGTGCGAACCAGTATTTTAAGCCTTCATCATGCTGCCGACGCATCCAAGCACCCCTGGTCATATTTTAGGAAAGCGCTGCCCTGGCCGACTCCACCACGGGGGCTGCTCTGCCACAATACTCATTGACTTTGGGGGAGGTGGACTCCACTCGCTTCTCCTCCTGTAAACGGTCCAATTAGCGCGCCTGCACAGATTAAGCTTCGCGCTGCCGCATCCCGGTTCTCCATGGCTCTCCGGGGGGAAACGGTGTCCTCTTTGACCGCATGCCCCCTTGTTCCTACCGGGGTCCGCTGTCCTGTGTGGCCGGGGGAGACCAGCTGTTGCGGTGCTGCTGATGCTGCGCGCCGTTTGTGTTGCAGATTGACTTAAAGGAAAGCGACGAGGCACTGTGAAGCACGCAGCCTAGTTTCTCTGTCCCGTCGCTGGAGGGGAAGCTTCGAATTTGTTCTCCCGTTGGCCATTGTCATCTTGGACCGTGGTTAAGTTGCCGCCATGTTCGTCTTGAAACACTTTTTCGGAGAGCTGGGTCTGTTTGCGTCATCTCCATCTCTGCGATAGCTCCATCGTTGCGCAGTGGCAGAGCAGCTTATTACCTATACCTTATGCATGCAGGCACACACACAACAGGCACACTGAGGGGAGAGAGAGAGAGAGAGAGAGTGCCCGGACACTAGAGGTGCACTGGCGGGTTTGACAGTGTTCTAACAGAGGACGAGGACGCACGGTGTTTGAGAGACACTTGACGACATCTTTCTTTTGGTGCAGGATAAACGAGACTTCATTCACAAGAATCACTGCAGCTCCTATTGGCAGAATGTTCTGATCTGATTGCTGCGTGCACCAGTATGCCATGTCAGACGATGCCTTTTCCACATTTCATTCTCTGGATTCATTCAGCAGAGGTGGAGCCGATTCTATTTTTAGTTGGAGTTTTATGAGAGTTTTTTTTTTAACGAAACTTGTTCCCGCTTGTTGCATGTTGAAAAGCCTTTTGCCACTTTAGAGAGGGGGAAATCATCTGGCCATGATACCAGAGTTTTGACTATTGCTATGTTGTGAATATAATGTTGCAAAATGAGTCTACTGTGTTCTTTTAGATGTTTAGTCTCTATTTGAGTACATACAGTATATAATTGCATAATGTGACTGTGCCTAAAGCAATCAATTCAGAACTACTTTGTCTATTATTTGTGCTCTAAAAATAAACATAACTTTGCTTGCATTGCGGATAGTTATTCCATAGTAACATGTTGCTATAGTTTGAAAAATAAAGCCTACAAAAGGAAGCCTTCTAGTAGATTTCCCACCGTAAAGCCTACATCAACTAGTCAAGTGCAAGTACATGAAAGCAAAAGCAGTCATGTGCAACTTTCAATATGTAATGACACCTTGGCATCTGACATAACAGATGACATAACAGATGTCAAGGCAATGTGCCACACTGTAATGGGGGAGCCAGCGCAGACAGAGCTTCACGAACGGACCAAACATTATAGATTAATTCAAATCATACACATAGCTGTGTACAGTGAAGTCCCCTGTTTTCTTTTGCTATTGTATCTATTAATATAATTAATATAATCCATGGATGAAATCAATAACAAACATGTACGCCTCATTAGAAACTTATTCATTTGGTTAACAGCAAAACCCTGCCTCTGTTCTGAAATGCATGCATTCTTAATTTAGCACTTAACATTTCAGACATGCCAAAAATGTCCAATGTGAACTGAATTGTGCGCATAAAAATATAAATAAAAATGTAAATAATGATTTGCCAATGGCTGCTTTCCAACTGCAGCCGCGGGCAGATGAAGAAACTACAAACACAGTACACAACAGCAATGACAGGCAATCAAAGATCATCCACAACACTCTGACATGAGACATCATTGACAGAGCAACCATCAGTGGTCACATGCAACATTTAAGTTTTGTTTTAAATACTTTGAAGGTGGCACAGTCTCTGATATCAGCTGCTGTTCCAAACGTTTGTTCATTCTGATGGCACCTGTTGACTGAATGCTCTGTGTCTATAGGTGACTATACAGTGACTATACCTCTTGAACTGGATTTGAACTTAATGAATCATGATTCATGCATTTATTCAAGGATTGTGGAGAGAGTCCATGCAACATCTAATAAAGTAAACACCACAGTATTTTAGGGGGTTTAGTTTAAATTTGAAGTATGACCCAGTGGCTGTATGGGGTAAACATGGTGCCTTTACTTTTCATCACAGTGGCCTCTATGACGCTCCAGGAACCATTTTTTTTAGGGTGACAGGTTTTCACTGCGTTGCCATGAAGATAGTTGCATCAGCATAAAAAACCTACCAGTCACCCTGAAAAAAATATCCTGGAGTATCATAGACGCCACCGTGACTAACCACCCAGCCACTTCAAATACAGACTAATATCAAGTTGTACCTTTAAAGGACAATTGGTTTTAAAGAAGCCATTCTTGTTAGTGACCAGTTAGTATGCAATATTCAATATGTGAAAAAAATGATACATCATACACTCATAAAAATACATTTTAGCAGCATTTCTTGGTCGTAATGATCAAATTTGTCTAAAATGACATATGACAACATAAAAACTTTCATTTTTTACATAATGATGAAAACAAATATATTTAAATTAATCTATAATCTGTAGCTATACATTTTAAATCACATCACAATTACAATACTAGATATATTTTCTCAAATAGTTTGTACCTTTTTCATAATAACATTTATCTTAAAAAGCAAGCGCTGTTTAGTTCAATATAAAATGAGCCGTTGTGTTATTGCCTTTTATGCCAAGACCTGGTTCTGAGTTGTTGGTAAACAGCACACAACTTGGACTGTGGAACTTGGCTGCTACAATCTGGTATAATATTGTTTCCACGTCTGATATTTCATTGCTTCACGTTGGAGGCCAGATTACTGTCAGCACCTCGGAGCTCGCCAATCAACAGCATAAGGCGACTGTGCCCGTCCCAGCGGCCAGTTCCAACACTGTCCTACCTGTGTGTGTGTGTGTGTGTGTGTGTGTGTGTGTGTGTGTGTGTGTGTGAGTTGAATACCGATTGGCGTACCCTGAATCTGGTGCCATCTCTACAACAGTAACAAGTAGCCCGACGTGACTCATCCACAATGCATGCTGGGGAATGTGCTGCTGCTGCTGCTGCTGCTGCTGCTGCTGCTGCTGCTGCTGCTGCTGCTGTCTCCGCGGAAACATCTGCAACAGTAGGGGAAGCCATTGTGTCATGTCTCGGCACTGACAGGAGCGACGACAGTGATTTGCACCACTTTGGGCCTGACACTTGTGCTTTTGTCACTCATTATCAATGAAGGTTTTTGGATCTATTTTAACATCAGTGTCCCATCGCACTCGTCAACTGTACAAGCCGCCCAGTGTCGTTTACTTTTAGCTCTGTGGTTTATTTATGGACTATTTATGCACCGAAAAAGACAATTCCAAAAATAAGCATGCCCGGGCCCTGTTACAGTGTCTTTGATTGTTGAAGGCTCCCTTGCTCACGTTATTATTTTAGCAGTTTATATCATTATCGTGAGTCATAAAGTTAACAGGCAATATCTTAAATAGATACCTAATGACATGGTAGTGTTCTATGTTTGGAAGCAGAAGAGAAAAGGTTGCATCATTTCCCTCTGTCTCTATTTCCGAGCTTTGTCAATTTAGCCTCCACACTGCCCACAGCAGGAAATGTCTTTTAAGGAAAGCATCACTGAAAATCAAGAAAAGGTAATGAAACTAACACCTTTTACCTGAATTCATTGTTAACGCTCTGCTTAATGTAACACACAGGCCTATATCCTTACATGTATGTAGACATCATCCTTTGCAGCAAGAAAAAACACTAAGATGTGCCCTGACGCTGCTGCACATGCACACTTTGCTGAATACAGTATCTCCCCGCTCTTCACACCCTTTCACTGCACACTGTCCTGTCTAATAGAGTATATGGACAACAAACTTTTAAAAGTGCATATGACACAATAGACAAACTTTTACTGCTGACAGAAAATGTTTGTTTATGCTTATGTACATATTTTTGCTCTTAATGTTCATGCAGTAAGCCTTGAGCACGGGGCACTGCTCATGTTTTTCTCTTCTCTGTGTCCGGGTAAGACCAGTTAGATGAGGTGAAGGAGCAGGGCAGCCTGGCATCACCACGGCCCAAGCAGAAGACTCGGCTGCAGCAGATTCTCTACTTCAAGGACAAGGAGTATAAAAACTGAGGGGGCACAGTTAGGCAGAATTTGACTGTCTGTACTGTGTTCCTGTGGCCAGAGTGTATCATTAAATTACTCAAAATGGAGATGCTCTCTTGGCATATGGTAGATAGATTAAACCTGTCAATCATCTCAAAGGTTGGTACAAACACAAAACAAGTCAATATCAAACATCAAACAATGAAATGTCAATGAATTTTTACATAGTTATGTCTGGTTTAATATTGTTTGCTACACTTATTTGTTGACTTCCTTATTCGGAACAGGAAGTGACATAATGTATGTAGATATACACAATTCATAACAACCACAGAGTCAGAATCCCATGGTAACTTTCTTAACTTTACTAAACCAAATCCGTAGTTACTTCATGTAAATCAATACTATTTACTTTGTGGGAGATACATATATATAAATATATATATAATATCACCACTGCATCCTTTCCCTATCCTAGTTATACATGCTTAGTAATACTTATTTTATGTTTTTTTTTTTTGTAATCGTTACTTTTATCTATAGTCCAGCATTGGCATAATTTCTCTTCTCATATCTTATAAATTGTGACCTGTCTGATATGAATCTTCCCTGAGAGTGATTGAACCCAATGTGCAGCTACATCGCAGCCCTCCTTAAACTATAGTAAAGTAAAATACACGTTTTTCACAGGACTGAGTTCCACTAGTACTTGATGGAGAAGCAGGTTATGTTTTTGCCTGCCTTGACAGCTTGTTAGCAAGTAAATAATGAAATTAGGAGTTACATGGTTAGGCTTTCATGATATTTTTGGAAAGGGACAGGCAGCAGTTATCCTTTCCTTTCCTTTGTAATAATAAAAGTCAAAGTTACATGTAAAACAGTTTCAGAAAATCATTGTTGTGATTTAGTGCCATTTCACCAGACGCCATTGTGCCATCCTATTTGGACGCCAAAAATTAGACGAAAAAGAAAAACCTGCCCGGAGATGACACTTAATAATCTCTAAACAGAGCTCACTGCTGCACCATTAGACGTTATTATGTGAAGTAATTATGCAGCAAATGGGATTAAATATGCATTCTCCAGTAATGTCCTGAAAGCATTCTTGCACGATTGCGACGGCTGTTTTGTGAAGTCGAAACGATGCAAATGAACAGTGGTCTCTAATTGGTCACGGGAATCCTGGATCATTACAACTATAATGGGGTTGTTATTGTTCTCTTGTACCACCCACACTTTCCAGCACCACCTCAGCTCCGCCTTAGGGTTTAAACCGTGGATTGATTGGCCCGACCCACTTCCATTCCAGGAGTCCCTTGGCTCCTTATCAAGACGGCTCTGCTATCCCAAGGACACTGCCCATTCCTATAACCATGATTCCCCATGCCCTCTCTGTAGTCTCCCATTGTGTAATCTGTGTGTGTGTGTGTGTGTGTGTGTGTGTGTGGTGAACGAGCCTGGAGCTTCAAAGGAAATAGCCTGTCAGGGAAGGCAGCCACGACATGAAAACACACAGAATACTAATGCATACACGCTTTGGCAAAATACACGCTCATTTCAAAACAATCTCGTTCCAACGTAATTAGAAAGGTAAGATGGCAGGATTCGCACAGCCGGGAAATATTTGCTATGTTAAAGACAGTTGAAATGGGCTAAGGCTGTGTTTGTCTTCCTCCCCTGCTTGCTCCGCTGTTACATCACTGACGGCTTCAGAGTGTCTTCTCTTACATGCACCGTAACACCGTAATTGTCAGGGAAAAAAGGGGGGAGCAGAGGCAGCAAATAATAATAGGTTTTTCCCCTACTTCAAATCAGTTGTAACCGGCAAAGAGAAACGGGCATTAACGTGATGTGCCTGGAGCTACCAAAGGGAGAGCCAGGGTTGGCCACACTATCGTTTCCTGTTTTTATTTCATGACTACTGAGATAGAACTTTTTTTTTATCTCACTATGTCAGAGTTGTACAATACTGTATATGTTTTATCGGCCGCATGATGAATTAGACAGTGTTACCAAAGTGGGCAATAATTAGATACAAATAAATAAACTAAATTGTTTATTATTTAATTAGAAAGACATCTCTGTGGGGATAACTTTTTCTGATGAGTGACACACTAGAGGATTTTTAGCCAGAATTTTAGTCTGAGGAGGCGTGGCTCAACAAAAACTTTCTCTCATGGCATGATCTGTGGTGGGACTCGTGTGTGTATGTGTGTCCTCATGTCTGCCCTTAAGTGTGTGTCATCTGTGCACAGATCTTTAGTCTCAAAAGATTTAAAATGCTCTAGTGTGTGGGCACCTTAACACACTCACCACACAGTAGAGTGTCCCATATGAGATCTGGGTGGGGCTTTCCTGTGTGAGTTTACATGTTCTCCCCGTGTTTACAGGTCAGTTTTATCCAGGTTACCAAGTTTTCCCCGTCAACCTAAAATCTGCACAATAAAGTAATCTTCTATAGGTAGAGTACTACTGACATGTTGCTCCAGTGGCAATAAAGGAAGGGTCAAAGGCAGAGGATATATTTCCCCAAAGGTAAACAATCAAGCAATCAAACTACAATTTTGGTTATTATTTCAAAACAAACACATCCATATAAATATGTATTTTAAATATTTGATGCAAGTCTCCCTTTCTAATACTTTTCCTCAAATGGAATCAACTATGTTTACACATTCTTTAGTCTTCTGATCAAATACACTATGCAACAGCATTATGTTACTCCAACTATTGTGAAAAATGTGTATGTTTTGACAATCTGAAGCATTGTAAGGATGTCTGTATCTCACAACCAAGTAGTAGTAAACCAACAGTTACACTTTGCCTTTTTGCCTGCAGGCGACGCAATGCAACACTCACTGACTCACAAAATACTGTATATATTCTCACATCCAGGTACAAAGTGAAATGATGGTGTCTAGAGCTGGGCTTTCAGCAGCAGCCCAGAAGTGAGTTTGGATCAATTTATCTGCTAATAGCTTGGAAGGTGAATGTGTCAGTTTGATTGGCAGCGGTGGGCCGTGATGCGTAGCTTTTTATTTAATCATTCAAGACAAATTTTATGCCTTTCATACGTTTTTGCACAACACAACTATTAGAAACCCATAATGAAGATATCAGATCTAGCAGGAGGAAGTACATAAGCTAATAGAGAAGTAGCTTATTAGGAGATGTTGGTGTCCTAGCAACTTCGGAGACTAATACATCAACAATAACACAATGCTGTAAGTAGTAGTAAAATTAAATTGGTTTTGTCCTCCTTCAAAATATTGAATATGCAGTATGTTGGGAGTGAGTTTTGAACCCCAGCAGTTTCATATTTTGCTCCCTTTCATTCTTTAATGAAGGGAAGCCGGCTCTAGTTCTGGAAGTAGAATTTCCTCACAATTTCAAACATCAAGCCTTTGCAGACACGATGGAGGCTAATAAAATGAATATGGAGAGAGGCAATGTTAGCACCCATTTAATTTAAAAGGTGAAAAAGTTGAATTCCAGCAGTGATTTTGACTAGGTGTCCAATCCATACTGGTTTGGCTCCAAGATCCCGGGGAGTCTGTATGAGATCATGGGCGCATTTCGTCCAGATGGAGGAGCCTGCCTGCGTACATCAGCATGAGTTGTTGCGCAAACAGCAGAAGGCAGGCTTTGCAGAAACTCTGGGGTGAGAGCGGGGCACCACACTCCAGGAGAGATCTGTGGAGCAGCCCCAGGGCGAGTGTCACCAAACAGCTCAGTGTCAACAACACTCTGGCCTGCAGTGGAGGGGACAGGAAGCAAGGAGACACTTCTCAGGGCCAGTGTTCTGCAAACTGATGTAAACTCTACAAACCCAATTCCATTAGAAAACGGACCATGAGTAAAAGATGGAAGCAAAAACAGTTTATTTCAATACATTCAGTAGAATCTGGTCCAGATCCTTCTTCCCCTTCCTTTCCATCTATTGCCCTCTTGCCCATATCATTCAGTTTAAATCAAATAAAATGTGTCACACTGTTTTTTTCTTCATTTCTTTTTGCAAAAAAAAATCCAATCTTCATTAATTAACTCCTGTTGGGACTTGTTAATTTTAATGCATCTTAGCCAAAATCTAATTTGTTTCTCATTGCATTTCTCAACAAATGATTACTTTGGTGCATGCAATGAAAACCTTTGAAGACCTTGTATGAACCATTTAATAATGCAAGCCATAAAGTCTAACGTGTGTAAGCAGAAAATGAGCCTGGCAGTTCTAAATGCATTTGGCTTCTGCTAATCTGCTGTCAGAGAAAAGCACCTCCAGATGAAAGGGATACGTCTACCGTGGATAGTCTGGAAGGAAAAAAAATAAAAGAAATAGTGCACCCTTTGAAGGAGTGGGACTGAAGTCAAATCCTGGCTATCACAGAGGCAGGGCGCGGCCACCTCTCAGCTGTAGGAGGTGTGTGATTAGGGCAGTGCACATACAGAGCACACACAGATTGTTCTGAGGACGGCTCTGGAGCAGGGCCAGAGTATCCCACCTCTCTCTGCAGCCCGGAGTGTTACTGTGATGAGTCTGCCTGCCACTTCAACACCGCTCACGGGGCTATAGTCACACCACATCCGCTTTCCTTAGTCTCATTCTCACTCATGTCATCGCTGTCTTATTGCATGATTGGAGTGAGTGTTGGAAGGGCTTTCATCAGAAAAAGGCTCTTAAATGTGCCATCCCGTCAGTTTGCTCTATGTTGAGCCTGAGCCAACTCAATAATGTTTTATAGCAGATGTCCTGAATACAGAGCTGTCTGTGTGACACTGGGCCCATACTTCCTCTGCCTCTTCTCTCATCATAGAACGGCCGACCTCAGATGACTTTGCAGACGCGCTCTGCAGTCTGGCAGTCACGTGTGAGTCTGCTGCTCACTGCACATGTTCTACTTTCCATCACAGCACAGATGCTGCAGAGAAAACAGTAAACCTGGGTACCCTCAATGTATAGAGGGACTTTGTGTTTAGAAAATGACTTACAGGTCTCAGTAGCATTGCAAATCTAAATTTCTATGCAGGGCAGTAGTCCTCACTAGATAGAGAATTGAATAGATTTGTATTGTCAATTCAATTTAATCGAAATTGAAGTTCTCTCAAACCCTTGGAGTGGGGACTGTTCTTCAGTCGACTGGACCTGGTTTGTAGATTATGCAGTCTCCCCCCTGAAGGCATTACCCTGAAGAGACTGTGTGATCACTGTAGGGTCACTGGTGATTCTGAAGGTGGAGTACATGTCCTGAATGGAGGAGAGAGGGGCTCTGGTGATCTTCTCAGCTGCTCTCACTATGCGGAGGCTCTATATGGAGGCTCCTGCGTCAGGATGCAGTGCTAGCACCGTACCCACATAGCGATGCAGCTGGTCAGGAAACACTCTATAGTCCCTCTGTAGAAGGTGCACATGATGGGGCTGGGACTCTGGCTCTTCTCAGCTTGCGGAGAAAGTAGAGATGCAGATTATCTTTCTTGACCAGTGATGTAGTGTTTGTGGTCCAGGAGAAGTTCTCTATGATGTGCACACCCAGGAACTTAGTGCTGGTCACCCTGTCCACAGCAGCACTGTTGATTGTCAGAGGAGCATGCTACAACTCCACACTTGGTAGTGCACACTCTTTTGTATTCTCAGTAATATATTAACACACGCAGCGCTACATACATACATAAAAAAGCAACAAAAAAAGTACAATCTTGAGTTTGGCTATATAGTATGGATTAGAAAGCACTACTTTAAAAATTGTTATTTACACACTGCTTTTGACTGCTTCAACACGTACACTGCACTTGCATTGCACCACCTATCACTGATGATCCATAGACGAACATCAATCCATTCTGCCTGGCTCTCTAAAGACTCGCTGGTACTGTGATGCATTGCACCACTGAGATGCTCCATTTACAGCAAACAAGGGTGGAGGAGTAGGTATAAATGATATGCTGAAAGGATGGCAGTTGTTAAATCAATCAGCCTGTGAAGATTGTTGGAAAATTTGTGATCCCCTTGTGCCAGTTAATTCATAGGGGTCACTCTGGGGTCAAGGCTGCAGCTCTAGTGCTACCCTATAATCAGGACTGGGGCGTGGAGTGGCTCATATCATCAGCACAGGCAGTCACTATATACACTCAAGAGGGCACAGACCTGTAAATCATTATACTGTCACATACAAGTGCCATTACCAGAACGCATATATCATAGATCCAAAACAGCACGCTCTCTGTTAATTCCCCCCCATTAACATTGACATTTAGAGGCGCGTCCCTTGAGTACTAGGCGCCAGTGTACAATACCTTTTCATTAAGCCCTTACTGCGTGGGCCTTGGAGGCGGAGAGGTGACTGGGAAAGCGCGTCAGCCCCTGTTTGTGTGTCTTTGAGAGAGATGGAGTACAACAGGGAATGAGAGGACAAGGTGGAAACAGCTGAAAACACCTGATCTAAAAGCCAAGTGCGATGAGAAAGGGGGGCAGACAGGCAGGAGCAGAGGCGGTGATGTATAGGCCCGAAGTGTTTGCGGTTAAATCACAGGGGCTCCCAGACAAACGGCCGTTCCACCGACTCGCTGCAGTGTGGTGTGACGGAGGAGCCGGAGATATACAGTGCGTTTATCACGACATGGACTGGTGCGCTTGACCCACCGGTTCAATCACTCTGGCCCGCTCTAAAAATAACTGGAGAGTGTCTGGAGACCATGGGGTGTGAAGCAGAAGCTACTTAATGTCTTCTAAGGTTCAGAAAAACACGTCAGATGGCCTTTCAGATGCAGTATCTGGGCTTTGAACCAGCTCAAATCGTAAAGGAGTACACCCCCTTTGAAAAGTCACATTTTAAACAATATCTCAATGAACACAAAACAATGTCTGAATTATGAAGACTAATTTAATATAACAATAATGAAAGTAAGGTTCATTATAGTATAATGTTGAGAACAAAATATTCAGTTTTAATCAAATTAGGGTAGTTTAGAAATGAGTACACCACACAACAAAAACTACTATGTCTAGTACTATGTATGGCCCCCATGATTTTCA
>OMNZ01046970.1:9306-23290 GCA_900303255.1 Lesueurigobius sanzi | reverse complement strand
AATTGGGCACTAAAATCTCTCTTTCTTCTCTCTCTCTCCTCCCCCTCTCTCTCTCTCTCTCTCCCTCTTTCCTTCTCTCTCTCTCCTCCCCCTCTCTGTCTCTTTCCTTCCTCTCTCTCTCTCTCTCTCTCGCTCTCTCTCCCTCTTTCCTTCCTCTCTCTCTCTCCCTCTTTCCTTCCTCTCTCTCTCCCTCTTTCCTTCTTCTCTCTCTAGTTCCCCTCTCTCTGTCTCTTTTCTTCCTCTCTTTCCCCTCTCCCTGTCTCTTTCCTTCCCCTCTCTCTCTCTCTCTCTCGGTCTCCGTCCCCTCTCTCTGTCTCTCTCCCTCTTTACTTCTTCTCTCTTTTTCCTTCCCCAGGACCCAAATTTGGCACGCTGGGGTTTAAGAGGTTAAAAGACAATGGTTTTAAAAGACAATTTACATATGAATTGTGATAAAATCGAAATCGTGATTTAAACTAAAGAAATCTTTGGCCATATCGCCAGCTCTAACACCAATTTGAGTAGTTTTAACTTATCAAGATATTTCGTAGGCAGAAATTCTTCAGTCTTCATCTGTACTCTGTAGTTGAAATAGTTATCAAGATATTTGTTTTGCAGTGTAAAGTCATGTCCTCTGGTACTAACCTCGTTTTGTTCTGACATGTGATTCTTAGCTTAGTTTAGTAAGAGGGCTGGTAGGGCTGTATGATTTTGGAAACATATTTGAATACAATTTTATTTTAGAGTAAGTTTTACAATTTTAGATTTTTTTTTAATGTTCTGAAATCCAGATTCACTTAACTTTACGCAGCAAGAAGTCCAGGAGCATTAACATTTGAAAACTGATCAAATAAATTGCTAAACTACTACCAGAATCTTACGCATGTTTGCAGAGGTCTAAACTAAAGGGTTAGCAAGTTTTATACATAATAATACTCCATTTAGACTAGACATTTTGTTGTTTGCAAAGGACAATACTCAAAGGATATTGTGCTGCCTTTTCCTTCTTGCAATTTCGATTACATTGAGGTTAATTGCGCACTGCAGCCCTAATAAGATTCTTGTATTAGTTTATAGCAGCTCCTATTTCATTCTCCCAAGTGTTAGCGCTCCTGGACACGTTTAATATGTATCTTGATTCAAAATGATTGCGCCCCACGTTGCAATCGTTGTCAGAAAAGTTCCTGTTACATCCAGTACTTTTCCAGAGTTGCTCCTTGAGGTGGAGGAGGAGACAAAGATGGCGCACACTTGGCTGCTATAGGACCACACTGGAGGGTTATTATTGGGAGCCAATTATGCCCCGCTAAGGAAGTCTCTCCAGGCTTATTCCCACGCACGCTGTCTGCCGCTCCCTCTCTCTCAGCGGTAACACGCATCAGCAACCAAGAGCCTGGCATCTTCAGCACTGTCTGCAATTAAAGGCAAATTCTCATCACTCGGGCAAAGTCATGGAGAGGGCATTATTGACTCAATACATTTGTAACACTTTATAGTAACTGCAGACTATGGAGTATTTGTAAAATGGGAGAATATTAAGCAGGCAAAACAAAATCTTGTTTCGATTTTCAGATTTTGGGCCAGTTTTGCTTTTCACCTGGAAAAACCTAATGTTTACAATAAGGGGTGTAAATATACAATACAATAGGCCAGGATGAATGAGAGTGAGTTGTGAGTGCGAATGTGGGACAACGGATGGAAATTAGCCCAAGGCTACAATCCGGAGTGGCGTGTTCACATGCATTCTTCATGTGCACGCACTGTCCCAACCAAATAAACCAAACAAACAAACAAATATTGCTTTAATTTCTCCGTAGAACCAGAAACTTCAATGAAAAGTTTCTCAAAATACACTTTTCTCACATTGTAGCAACAACATCCCACATTAGTAGCTCCTACAGACCCCAAACTTTCCAGTCTTATATTTAACAATGTCTTGAAGTTTTTTTCAGAGGGGTTTTTCAATTATAATATTTTATTCCTAGTTTTATTGAGTTTTGAAACCCAAAAAACAATGGCAAAATTAGATTTTCAAAAACTATACAAGGTTTTCAAATTCCCCTGTGAACAAATCTGTGTAACTAATACAAAATAAAACCATATATTTAAACCTGTTAGAGGTGCACCGATCAGCTCTGCCTAAAACATCCTGATATCCTGAAAACATGACAGAAAACTCATGAAACACGTTTTTCCATATATTTATATCAGTAATACACTGAAAAAGTTGATATCGCTCAATTATAAAAGTCATTATTCATAAAACATTTACAGTATTCCTCGTGTTATACGTAAAAACCAAACCAAAAAACAACTTATTGCTCAGTATTTTTTTAATCAGACACAAGACTAACAATGATTTGATGTTTACTGATGTAATAAATAAGTGGTTTATGTTATTAAATCAAGATACTAGTCCCGGAGTATTCATATTTAAAAACTGAAATCTAAAATGCTAAACTTATGCCAGAATGGTGTACAAATGATTGAACAAACAAATAGAAACTCTTTGATATAATCCCACTGTTTTATCAATGGTTCTCAAATAAGTTACAAATCCTTAGAAGAGTGTTGGTTTTAGAGTGTCTAGTGGACACATTTTCTCAGTGACTGTAAGCATTGCCCCTCCCTGCACTAAGTCGTGGTTAAACAGTGTCCTTTGCCCCTCCAGTCCTGCAGCCGTGTTAGTGTTTTCAATCTTTGAAGTGCATGGTTTATCTCTACAGCCTCCTTTGAAAATTCATGCTCTTTTATTGCAGCTTCGGGTTGATTTCTGGAATTAGTGACAGACTGGGCATTTTTGATAATTGCACGTCCATATCCAACAGGTGAGAAGTCTTTATCGTTCAGTGTCCCACTTGTTAATCTTCGATAACATTCAGTCGTGAGTCCTTAATCTGTCCCTGAACTTGACTTAGTTGGCTCAGAGTTTTTAGGTCAATCATAGATTGGCGCTTTCTTAATTTTTAAGTAGTTCTTGAGCAGCTGAGAGTGAAGCAAGGATGCATCTTCCAATGTTTGTATCTTAAATGTGCATGGTGGAAGTTTTTTCTGTAAAAAAACAACAATAACCTTGATACTGTATTAGTGTGTATTTGACCTTTTAGTGACCCAGTGGCTGTGTGGGTGCAGCATGGTGCCTTTACAGTGGCCTTTGTGACGCTCCAGGATCAATTGTGTTGTATGATTTCTGGTAGGTTTTCTCTGCTGGTGGAACCATCTCCATGGCAACGCAGTGAAAACCAAAAACTTTGCTCCTGGCAAATACATACTATATATTTTTTTTTCTTACATAAAAAGTTCCACCTTTAATGTTTTTTGTGTGTTTTGGAGGGATATAGGCTTAAATTTGACATGTTATTCTTACATACCCTGTCAACTAAAAGCATTGCATAATTCAACATTGATTCAGCTGTACATTTGTTCGTACCTTATACAGTATGACATGATTATGATTATTACTCTAATTGATTACAAAAATAAACCTAGACAAAATGATAATTAACACCAGCTTTTCAAACTGCTGTGTGATTTGCGCCCATGCAAAGTGCACCGCTCCACTGTCGAGGCATGTGTGTGTGCAAACAGATTCTGCGGTAATTCATAGCAGTTCAATTAAGGGGAGACACTGCAGGCAAAACATATTTATTTGTTTGTTTATTTTGGGCCAGTTTGCTCTGTTAATATAGAAACCTTCACCTGGAAACTAATGAATGACATAATCTTTGCAATAAGGAGTGTAATTATTGCACTCATTCAACGTTTCTCCATAGACCTACACGGGAAATTGTACCTTCAATGAATAGTTTCTCAATCTCCACTTTTGTAGCTCCTACAGACTCCAAACATTCCAGTCTTAAATGTAACAATATCTCTTTAATATCTAATTCCTGGTCGGATTTATTGAGTCAAAAAACAAGGCAACATTTGAATTTTTACAGTTTTACAGTTTAAATTAAACAGGAAAATCAAAGTCCCCTCTGAACAAATGTTTGCAACTAATACATCAACAAAATAAAATCATACCTTTAAACCAAGCTCTATCCATTATTTAGGTTTTGTTTTTCAAATTTTGGCCACTTTGCACATAAAATGTAAACTTAAAATGACAGAAAACAGTGCAATACATTTCTGTCAGTAAAACACAGCAAAAGTTTCAATTTGCTATCACTCGATTAACTTTTCCCCTGTTCACCTGCAGAGTCTCGCCTTAATGAGTTTAGGAGAAGTTAGATCTATCCCAGGACTAAACCAGGATTACACATGTTTGACACGATGGACTTTGTTTCGAAACTCGCGTCCCGCTTGTGAACGCGGCGCGTCCCAAAGAGAGACATGTATCGGGCTCAGAGTCGAACATTAGAGCCCAGCGGAGCGTGGAAGTAGATTAAATAAAACGCCTCATTGGAAACCATCAATTATGCAGCGGCTATGCATTATCACAGCACACGGAGGCCATTCCTCTCAGTTAATCAACAATGAGCCGCGAGCCTGTCATATCGGAGAGGACAGAGGCTTCGGTAAATACTGCGGCGCCGTTGTCATCAGTCAGAGTAAATTACCAGGTTATGGCATAAATACAGACGTCACCTGCTCATTTAGAGGCTGAAATCTATGAGGAAGAGTCACTTGGTTATTTTTTACAGGTCACAAGACAAACACCTCCACTGTCTCAGTAAACATCCACCAATCAGTCACGTTATGAACTTCCATAAACAGACAGAAATTGCGATTTGATTTGCGATTTTAATATTATATTATATTAATATTTAATATTATATACTGTATTTATGTTGTATATTTTTCATGCAAATAAAAAAACAGGTACCGAAATTTTTTTTTACCTAAGAAAGCAAATGTTGCAAAATCTGCCTGGTGGGTCTAGAGACAGCACAAAAGAAAATGATTTAGGCATTTCAGCTCAAATACATGATTAAAAGAAAGAAACAGTGTTTTATTGAATAAATGACCATTATTGTGTTCAATTTGGCCCTGGTTTTGTTTTTTAAGTACCGGTTTGAGAACCGTTTAAGCACCGGTACTGTTTAAAAAATACTGAGTAGTACCGAGATCCAGTATTAGTTTAGTCCTGGTGTTGTCCTGATTGAATCCTGGTATAGCTGTGGTTTAGTTTAATTCTAGTTTACTGGTTCAGACTACAGTGGTGCAGCGGTTATTGCTCCTGCCTCACATCAAGAAGGTCCTGGGTTCGATTCCTGGGCTGGATAAAATATGTACAGTCCTGGACCGGCGCCCTGAAAACTATACTTTTAATCCCAGTTAAATGATTGATTGAGTTAAATAAAGGTTAAAATCTAAATGTATTATTTTAGTTTGATATACTGTCGATATCAGAAACATGGAGTTGTGTTTCGAGCCACTTGTTTGAGTAATCTTTGAATATTCTGAAATATTTCATTACCGAAAAGCACTTCTTGTTTCTCCAAAGTTCCTACTGAGTCCCTATGTATCCTTGCCTAGTAACTAGATGCACCCTAGTGGCCAAAAATATGTTTTGCCTCGCGGGTTGGTCTAGCGTCGCACCATAGGAATTGCTCGTAGCTGGGCCAGGAATCTGGCCTCCAATCACAACGCTCTGTCTGTGTTGCGAGTTCGATTTTTTATTTTTTTGAATCATTGAGGCGGGCTTAGCAGGATGGCGACGCGGCTGCACGACGGTGGAGATAGCAAAACAAGGAAGATCCTCCGTTGCTCTGACTGGTCATGGCGTTGACCAACCACAGCAGAAGCAGTTTGAATGACAACTGTTGGCTCCACCCACAACCTTCAGTTTTCCCAATGGTGCGACCCCAGACTATACAATTCATGCTCTAGTCTGGCTTGCCAGGCTATATATATCCAGGAAGTGCTTTCCTTTCCTTACAATCAAAGTTCATCCTTTCATTCCAAATGCAAAAACAGCACTACGCAGCACCGCTTTGTTTTGTTTTTCTTGTTTGTTATTTGTTATTTTTACAGTGGGAGGGGCTTGTTGAATCAGGAAGTTAGGCCGTGGTATTATTTTATTCAGCCATTTTAAATGAATATAGCATTTTCTAACCATCAAAGTGTGAGATAATCATCAAGCATAAATACCCCTCAAGCATATATACCCCTCTTTGAAATATTCTATGTTAACCAAGGTGCATCAGAAGGTAAATTCATTGTATGGGAAACAATTCATGAAAATAAATGAATTAGTTCTGGCTTCAATATGTTTAAGGTACTCTTTTAGCCCTCTTTTAGGCTGCTATATGAGTTCAAGCCTGATCTTTGCTCTCGTTTGAATTTGACCTAGTTTAGTCCTGATGTTTGACCTTGTGTATGACTTGGTGATAGTTCTGAGTATTGTTTTTGCCCAGGTTCACTCCTTACATTTACTCTTCTTGTTTGCACCCATGTGGCGTGGACTGCACCGTGAAGAAAGTTTTCCTGCGCGTGGCCATTGGCTCGCCACTCGCTCGGCTTGGGCCTCAGGTGACGTGCGGAGGGCGCGTGCCGTTCACTGTGGTTATCTTATCAGTGTAAACGCTGACACGCAGCACTCATCGCACTGCGGAGGGAATGCGACTGCTCCTTCATTTATAGCCTCCGTGTGTGAGCATGGGGCACGTGGCACGGACCATCAGCTGCAGGGGACTGTGTAGTTTGAAACGCTCACTGTGATAGTTTACTTTTCACTCTCTGAACATGACAGACCACGGATGAACATGAGTCTCATTTTGTACAAGAGCAGTGTGATGGTTTGTAATGTATCAGAGAATGTTGCAAACTTTGTAAAAAAAACTATTAACATTGTGTAAAAATGGGAAAAGAAATTCTTCAGTCTTCATCTGTACTCTGTAGTTGAAGTGTAGGACGTTCCGATCTTACTCCAAAGATCGTCATCAGCTACTGAAGGCCTGAAGCACGCTGTGGGTTTATAAAGGCAGTGAACCAGCAGGAGGAGTCAACCTCTAAGCCCCTCCTCTCTTAGCGCTAAAAGTACTTGCTAAAGTACTTAACGAGGGTCCATTGTCTCCCCTGAGCTACTCTCTAAGTCGTTGATACTGCCTATGGCCCTGCTGCTCCCAGGAGTACAGGCTCATTTACACTACAGAGTACAGAAGAAGACTGAAGACTGAACGATGGACAACTCCTGTACGACTGAGAACCTACACAAACGTTTTGATTGTCTGATGAAGATCTACTTAAAGTTATTGGCCTTTGATACTTTGTGCTCAAAAGTTAACATACCCTTTTAATCTTTTGGTCATTTTTCATAGAATATGAATGATAGCACAAAAATATTTTACTCTTTTGAAATCATGATGAAAGAGAGACTCAAATGTCCCTGATCAAAATTGGAACCCTTTGTTTCAAGATGCACAGTATGTAAACTTTTGATCAGGGACATTGTGTTATCATTCATTTTTACGGGGTGTAAACTTTAGAGCACAACTGTATACACTCATGAGTGACCTACCATATACAATAACTACTGTTACTAAACAGTAACTACACTGCAAAAAGTGACATCTTGATAAGTTAAATTTCCTTGAATTCAGAATATTTGTCAAATTATCTGTCAATGAAGGACTTAAATTAAGAAAAAATGATATGCTTTTTCTTATTTTAAGCCTAAAAATTGTTCCATTGGCAGATCATTGTAACTGGCATGTCAAAACTACTCAAAATAAAGTAAAATATTCTGAATTCAAGCAAATTTAACTTATCTATATCACTTTTTGCAGTGTACTGTTATTGTGCATTGTGGAACTGTTTTTTGCTAAAACAATAAGCAAAATTTGGCATTGTACATACTGCATTTGACCTTTTAGTGACCCAGTGGCTATAGGGCACCTTTCTTTTTCATCACTTTTAGCGCTCGAGGATACCAGAAAGCACGTTGGAGAAGGAAAATTAAGCACTTTTGAACTATAAACTCCTTAAACTGTAAATATACTATATATATTTTCATCTATTACAAACCCTGATGTGCTGCTGTAACGGTAAACTCTGCTTTGCCATGTAAAAGTAGTAAAACGTGCATGTAAGTGGATCGAGTTGTGCAGAAGGGTTTGTGAGAGCGCTGGTGCTCCTGTTCACAGAATAAATTCACCTTCCTCCACCAACCACTGAAACCGGAAAACAATTGGCTACAGGGCCTTTTCTAATCCTCATTTCAAATTAGCAGCATTAAAGCCTCGATGACGCCTTTAAGGACTCATTTTATTCATAGATTATTCTTCTTATGCAACGGAAACATCCACACTGGGGCTCCGCTGGGCATTTGACTTCAAAAGCTTTAATCAATACTTCCTGACCAGAGCCAAGTATCCTGAGACACAGATCTGTAGTTATGAATTAGCCTTGTTGATTGTATTTCAATAGCTCAGTTAAGAGGCTTGTGCTCCCATTCGCAATCTCTGCTCTTTGAATGTGACCTTGTAGTCTTTATGGAGCCCTCGTACAGTCAAACACAGCAAAATCTCCTGTTTTATCACTGCTTTGTACACTCAAAGCAGATGTCGTGATAAAGATTCAATTTAAAAATGGCCTCAAGCTTTTTATCCCTAAAATCGTATCCTGGACTCTGTTTTTCCCTCAGTATTTGTCTTTTTCAATGCTTTTTTTGGTTCCCAGAAATAGTTTGAATGTTGGTGGTGTGTTGGGTGATTGGCGGTCTCAATTCCCAAACCTCATGGGATGTTATGGTGTGGTTTAGGAGTTGCTGTATATTATTACTACGATGTATTGACAAATTATTGTTTTGGCAATATTAGGTGACTCTATTCCACTGAATACCTTTTTTCAAGTGCCTTATAGGAGGATCTTTGTTGACATCTTATTTGGCATCTGTGCGCATGTGCGAGTGGTTGGGTGGCAGAAAACAAACGCAATGGCGGGCGCGGCGAACACTTCCAAGAGAGTTAGCGGGCGAAATCCCCCAATATACAGTATAAGGACTTTAACATCTGAAGACCGGAGGAGGTTTAGAGAGAAAATAAATATCTATATTGGCGACAAAATCAGCATTATTCAAAGCCCATATGAGATCTGGGATGACGAAAAACATTGGTCTGTCGGGGAGACGTTTTTTCCTATTTAATACAAAGCCCTTTACACATGAACAATTAAAGGCTTTCAAAACTCTGGATGCCTAAGATTATTTTGTTTCACGGAAGGTTGGGCCAATCTCATGTGCGAAAACAGAAAGCCGTGATCGTGCTAAAACACAGGTCAGACATGGCCAGGCAGAGTCACGCATCTCCCCGTGGGTGATCGACAAATAGAACTGCTCACTGCGACTGCAAAGCCGGGTAAGTCTTCATTGATCAGTGTCCTTATTTATTTAGTTATTTAAGGAAATGTAGTGGCTGTTGTACCGCGAAAACAATACGACTTATCTCTAAATAACAAATACATGAGAAGTGAATAAATGAGCCTGGCAAACTCTGACAGTTGCTGCAGGCTTTCTTCGGAGCGCCCTTCACAGTCCTTTTCGGTGGTAATTAGAAAAACAACAACTTTTTATCAGACCCCCAGCAACAATCCACCACACAGCGACAATCGACCACACAGCAACAATCGACCACACAGCAACAATCGACCACACAGCACGAGTGAACCATCTGCTTGGTTAAATCCTCCCCCAAACTTTCAAAACAATCAAACTACTAGGCTACGCTGTTTCTTGCCACACAACCACGTGATGCGCTGCTACGAACCATAAGCAACAATGTCACAAAAGATTCACCTATAATTTTCAATAATGCTGGATAGCTAGATTTTTAAAATGTATGAATTGCTTTGGAGTCCTCAAGTTGGTCATCTAAACCGTTCCAAAATGTAAATCCCTCTAATAGATATGCACCTGCTTTTTATATTAGTTCTCGGCTTGGCTTTTTCGCCAAATGCCGGTTCCTCTGAGTACTTGTACTTTAGTAATATTATCTTCCGATATTGGTAACTTGAGTAGAGTTTTGGCCTGCTCTGCCACCTCTGTAGTTGCACCTTGAGAGCGGCTGTAGTGCGCGCAGTGACTCGTGGGCTGTATCGCTGTGTGGTTTCCTCTGCCTCTGTGGAAAGGATGACTCATGCAAATGTCTGTTTCCTGTTTAGAATGCAAATGCGAGCGTGATGGCGACCTCCAGGAGACACAGCCCGAACGCTGCTTCGAAGTGTCCTATTTACAGAATAACGGCAAAGCTGGAAAACATAAAAGGCTTCTTCAAACAGCAGAGAAACTGTAAATAAAATCGTAAGGTGGACAAGGGAATCCTGATAGATCGAGGGTGACTGAAGAGCATTTTTTAATGGCTTTTAAAAGTGTACATTGGAAAAACAAATTAACAAGTTAAGGGGAGACACTGCAGATAATACAAATTTTTTCAATTTTCAGGATTTTGAACATACACGTTCACCTGGAAACAAATAAATGGCCTAATCTTCACAATAAAGTGTTTAATTATTGAACTGATTCAAAGTTTCTCTATTGATTTATGTAGGAAATTGTAAAATCAAAGACTTGAGCAGCGTCTACAGACTCCCGATGTTCCAGTCCTATACTGGAACATCAACAATATTTTGTAGCCTGATTGAAGCTTTGAACCCCAAAAAAACAAGGGGAAATTTCAACATTCATTTCATTTACACATTTTTCCACTAATAACTTTCAAAAACTAAACAAAATCCCCTCTGAACAAATATCTGCGAGTTCTGAAGGGTGTGATTGACAGACGGATTAACCAATCAGAGAGGCGCATGGTTCGACAAACATGGCGGCTTAATGTGTGCAAAAACATTAAATTGAAGAAATATTGTACTGAAAATTGTCCTCTTTTGCCAAATCAACAGGCGAACTACTAAACTATTCAAATAAGAGGTTAGAAATTTAGAAAGTCTGTTCTGAATATGTGATTTGAGTGTTCAAATGTGTTCAGAGCTGCGTCTGTGATTGGACCGTTATCAACACAATTGGGTAATGATAGGCTGCGAGCACACCTCCAGATCTAAACCTGGCTCTATCCATTGTTTAGATCTTGTTGCTGAAAATATACAGTGTACAGTATATTGGCCATTTAACATGAAAACATGAACATGAAATGACGGAAAACGTTCAATATACTTTTTCTCATATGTCTCTACAGCAAAAGTTATCACTACATTTACATTTTTCCCTATTCACCTGCATTGTTTTTCAGCATGTGTATGGTATTATGTCACTGCTAAAACATCAGATGAGGTCCTAGGTGAACATACTGTATAAAGAACAAAAACAACTTCTGACACTGCCAGTGTACGGGAGGGGCACCAGTGTGGGACCGTAAAGAAAAAAGTCAAGGCACTTATACAACTGGTAATGGAGAAGGAGCAGGTGCTGAGACCTGGTGCTGAAAGAATATTTTTGTTCTTGATAGTAAGTTTGAATTCATGGTGAGTCCTGACACAGAGCTATAGAAAAAAGAAAAAGAAAAAAGGTTTGTAGCATTAAGATCAGAGTATTATCATCGTGTGGGTTCCCATTTTTGAGCATGAACGTTTTCCATATTATTTTTCATGCAAAAATATGGTTTAAATCTATCAGTTATCGGCCAATATCTCAACAGCAGTCATCTCAAAGGGCGTCACAGTCAGAGAACAAATGAACAGCAAATGGAAAAAAAGAATTAAATGTCACACAAATGTAATATCTGAACAAAACAAGCCCAGGGTATGCCCCATCCTTAGACCCAAGAAAAAACTCCAAAAACCCAGCGGGAAAAAAAACAGAGAAACCTCGGGGAGAATCACAGTGGGGAGGGATCCACCCCCATGGACGGATGAGTCATATAAACGCTGCTGAGGAAAGTGGACACAATGTGAATAGCAATGAACAGACTAAAGGTAAGGTAACACAAAAGAGCAAGAACAAGAGGATTGGGCTCAATGTACCGCACTTCCCCCAGCATTATAGCTCCTATAGCAGCCTTGCTTATGCTGTAGGTTTAGTACTGTGCAGCTGACCTGACCATAAGCTATTTCGAAAAGGAACATTTTGAGCCTAGACTTAAAAATGTGTTAACATGAGACGGAAGTTGATTCCATAAAACCGGAACTTGGTAGCTGAAGGCTCTTCTTCCTTATTGTGCTCTTAGAAACACGCGGTATCACCAGTAGTTCGGCGTTTGATGGAATATTTGCATATTTTTCAAAACTCAGATTTGAATTATGCACATATTTTTCCATTTGTGACAATATATGGGCATTAAAATGGCATTCCATTTGACAGAGTGCCACCTGCTTTAAACCCTGTACTGTACATGGATGCCCCTCATGTCCCAAACACATTTAGATTAGAGTGATGAGATCTTTGAACCATCGAAGCTCTCTTTCCGAGCTGCTTCAACAATTCGCTCAATTCATTCAAAAAATGACATTCACGCCTAGCGACGAGCTCACATAACCGCTAAACTGATATTCTATTTGCTTACAATGAGCGCTCTATTAACGAGGCAAATTAGCATCGATACTGCATCGGAGCTTTATTATCTTTGGGATAATGAAGGCGCGGGAGGAGACTGGCACCTCTCTCCCGCTCTGAAAGCATCGCCTCTCTCCCCTCTTGTTTGGGGCTGAAGTGTTGAAGCTCCCCTCTCGCGCGCCCCTCATCTGTGCACTGTGAGTTTTTTTATTAGCCTCACTGGTCGGATTTGTTTAAGGGCCCGGCACGGAGCCAACATGTGGTCGGGCCCCTATTCTGCCGCAGTGTCTGTGCAGAGCGGATGGAGCCGAGCGGAGTCACCCAGAGTCCATGCTCCGTTATACAATGTGCTCAGTAAAAAAGGGGGGAAGTCTGGGTTTTCTTTCACACTCGCGGTGCAAACGTGGGGGGAACGCAGCGACGCCAGAGGTCACAAAGCGACAAGTCTGCAGGAGAAATTAGGGATTTATGTTTAAAAGCTGTTGGTTTTGTCCCTAGTTCATATTTAATGGGATTAGACTGCCATAAGTTACACCACCCGCTCTGCCTGTTGCTGCATGAGTGACAGTGTGGAGGTGTCAAAATATATCGATTTCCCAATATATCGCGATATTTTGGAGCACGGTACAATACTTCTTATGTTGATATTGATACTTTTGATTATGTCATTCATATTAAGGGGAGACACTGTAGGCAAAACTATATTTTTTTCACTTTTCAGGTTTTGGCCTCTTATCCCTCTTTGTGCTCTTAAATTTCACCTGGAAACAAATAAACAACCTAACCTTTAGTGTAATCATTGCACTGATCCAACATTTTTAGTAATTCCTACAGACTCCAGTCCAGTCTAGGGCTTAACCATAATTTTGAAGGTTTTTCAGAGGGATTTGTCAAAATGTATTCCTAGCTTGATCTATTGAGGTTTGAACCCCAAAAACAAGGTAAAATTTTAATTTTGACAGATTTGTTCACTAATAACTAGCTGATTACAGAACTAAACACTATATTCAAAATCCCCTCTGAACACATCTTTGAAACTAATACATCAACAAAATGAAACCATAAATTTAAAACTGGCTCTATCCATGTTGATTTCGTTTGGCCCCAATATTATTAGTATTATCTTATCTCTTATCTTATTTATGTCAGTATTATACAGAAAAGGTTGCAAATTGTTATCACTCAATTTATTTGTTTTTTCCCTATTCACCTGCAGCGTCTCCATGCATATGCGATATTTCACACAAATAAATGACTTTTAATGATTGTGAAGATTAACTGACTGTGTTTTTTGTGTATTTAAATGAAGTTATCTGCCACTGACTCCAGAGGATCAAGTGGCACGTTTTCAGTCAGTCAGGTAGCATTTATTTACTGATTTAAGAAAAAGAAGAACATATGCTGCTTTAAAAAGAGTGATAATCGTGGGATATTATGTGTAATAGATTATTGCAGTATCGGCATATATTGAGGTTATCGTTAGCCATGTATCGTGTATCATAATGAATCATGAGGGATCAGACGTTATGCATGAAGTGCTGAGCATATAGGGATTTACAT
>OMNZ01046968.1:0-11623 GCA_900303255.1 Lesueurigobius sanzi | reverse complement strand
AGAGGAGGAGGAGGAGGAGGAGGAGGTGGAGAGAGAGAGAGAGAGAGAGAGAGAGAGAGAGAGAGAGAGAGAGAGAGAGAGAGAGAGAGAGAGAGAGAGAGAGAGAGAGAGAGAGAGAGACAGTGAATGACATTTTGACTTGTGCTGAGATAAACCTATGCAGGAGCTGCTCACATGTTGCTCTGGGTATTTTTTATTTTTGTCTGTTCTTGTCAAACATGCACTGTGTACGTGAAGAAGAATTTCCCTTTTTTGCACAATAAAGTCTAAAAGTCCATTTCACGAGAGCATATTGCCCTGCAGTAGATGCTGCTGGTCATTCATTCTTCCCCATTGAAACGCTCCACAGCGCCAGTCTCCAGTCATTTTGTTCGTACGAGGGCTTTATAAATGCGACCCCAGATCTCTCTTCTGATTACGACAGGTGTGACTCAGAGCAGCAGCTAACGAGCTGCAGCCCTCAGCTGTGAAAGTCTACACTAACTATCTCTGCTGTATACCACCTTTGATCACTTTCATTATCTCAGAAAATATATATGTTAAGTGAAATAATCTTTCAAAAAATGTCACTCATGCTGTGAAAGACTGAGAATGTTTGGGTCCATTTTGTCTGTGATAATATTCTACAATATTATCACAGACAAAAGTCCTCCTGACTGTTTTTTAGGATTTGTTCTTCCAGAAGAACTCCTTCAGCTAAGAACAAATTTTATGAATGCCAAAAATGTTCTTAAGTAGGCCCTAAGAACAAATTTGTGCTTTTGTTTCATGAAAGAGGCCCATTGTTCTTATAATTTTGAGTGCAATGAGATCATTTTTGGAGGCAAGTTCTAAGTAAAAAAAAGTAAAATTTTCTCATTTCTAGATTTTGTTTTGCAGTGTAGTCTACTTTCTTTTACAAACTTGGTCAGGTTGAAGGGTGGGGGAACTGACTGTGTCTCATTTATGGGAATATACTGTGTATCTCTCCCAAATTAAATGAAAGATGAAAGGGTTTCATGACAACATTTCACCTGGGGCCCCCGTGAAACGCTTGGGCCAGCCCTGAGTAAGACAATGCTACCATTAAGCTGGGAGTTGTTTGTAGTTCATGATGTTAGCATACAGCAAAAAGAAAACAAATTCAGGCAGCTCTGGCAGGTAAGTAACGGTTTAAACATCTTCACTCGTCTCGATATTTCATTTCTCTGTGTGCTACATTTGATCACATCTTCATTCCAAGATCTTAGTCCATCCAAAGAAGATCAAAAATGAGGTCAGACAGATAGACCCCCTTCATCAAAAGGCCAGTCTCTCTCATCTCCTTCAGTCTTAACCGTTAAGCACATCATAAGAGGGTTAAAAAGGGTTATTTACATCTTGGATTTACGGAAATGTCTCCAAATGACTCTGGAGCGACAGCATTGTGTTTGCACAGACTCCACATGATGAATCTCTCTGCCTCCTACAGTTTATGGTCGACCAGGGGTGTCTTGTAGTAATTACGCTTTAAGTCCCATCAGGGAGCTGAGCGGTGGACTAATGTGAGTCAGAGGGAAGTCGCTGGTGCTTTGTAAAGCCCCGTTGGCAGGATTAGCACAGCCCCCCACCCACTACTTCGACGTAGAAACAAACCTCTATCCCCCGAGCCTCCGGGGGGTCCAACGCACTGGCAAACTTCCAAAGGCCCAGTAGGTGAACACCGGCGGATTTGTGCGAAGCTGACTGATAGACAAGGATGCGGGAGAGCTACATAAACATGTGTGCGATCGCCTGTGGCAGTGTGGGACGCTGCGGAGGAGACAGGCTGACAGAGAAACTAATGGACACCTAAACACTATATGAATGCATGAATGGATGTGTGATTGCCAGGAGCGATCTGTCTGAGTGACTGCACTGCTGTCGGACTAAATGTGTTTACTCATAAGGTTGTAGTGTTGTTTATATGTTAAACAAGATTCTTCATTAAGCCAGACGCTGCTGGTGGAAAGGGAAAACATTTTAATTGAATGATATCAATTTGAAACTGTTGCTGTATATTACTGGCATAAATATGAGAAAAAATGTATTGCAAGTTTTTAAACACTGGTTTTTAAAACAAGTTTTTATAAAAAAATAAGGCTTTTTATGTGTAAAAATGGCCAAAATTCTCTATATTTTGGCGACAAAATCTAAATCATGGATAGAGCCAGGTTTAAATGTATAGTTTTATTTTGTTGATGAATTAGCTACAACAATTTGATCAGAGGGGATTTTGGACATTTTGTTTAGTTTGAAAAGGGGAGGCCGGGGATGATTGTAACACTTTTTGCTTGAGGGCTGTAACTTCCCTGATCGTTTGAGCTACGACTCTCAAACTTTTACACAAAATACCTATTTGTTGGCAACAAATGGCAGCTCATAAGATTCCTATAATCCCTGTGTGTTGTGTGAAGGTGTGAGGATGTGCAAGCTTGCGCATGTGTTCGCAGTAGGTTTTTATTGAAAGATTGTTGCCTTGCTGCTTGAATGATGTGTGGTAGCCGGGCCTGACCTGGTTGGGGACTGAGGATGGAAATTAGCTCTGGCTACAACCCTGCATTTACCTGTATGTATATTGTACGTGTACTATTTATGAATGCATTGTCCCTTTTAAATAAATAAATACAAAAATGGTATGTGTGTATTTTATTTGTACAGGGACAGTGTACAATTTAACATTGACACAAAGGAAAGATGTATTGTACCAGGTTGTAGCAAAAATGCAAATTTCCACCTGTAGCACCTCTAGTCACTGGGCAGGCTGATGTTACAGTTTACTAGACTGATTCTAAGTGTAGATGGATACATGACCGTGTCTTAATTTACTATTTAAACAACATTATTTACATAATTGACATACATTTAATTTAATATAAATTGAAACACTCTAACACTACTAAAATATATTACCTACAGACAGACACTCACAAAGTGTTTAGACGTGTGTGCAAACTTGATTTTTTTTAGCAGCCATTTCTTAGTTAAAGAAGCAAATGTTTTAAATGTAGTACATAGTAGTAATCTCTGTTGGCAGTGTGTTCCACTGACTCACGGATGTGACAGAGAAGGCAGATTTACCAAAAGTAGTTCTACATTCCATGAGAAGGAGTCAAACCAAAGAGTACCTCTGTTACAAGCGGGGTGGGTAGTAACATCTGCTAAATCATGTGTTACAACCATCTCCCGCCCCTGTTTTTAATGTTCAGCTAATTGTAGTAGAAAACTAGCCTGAAAAAAGAGGGCCTAAAATTATAGTGATATTACACTTATCTGGACTCTGATTGGCCAAAGCGGTGCTGTTGCAACTCTCACCGTGTTACAATCATCCCCGGTCTCCCCTAAACTAGCTATTAGTGAATAAATCCCTCAGAATAAACCTTCAAAATATTGTTAAGTACAAGACTGGCAAGTTTAGAGTCTGTAGGAGTTACTCAAATGGAGATGCTGTTGCCAAAATGTGAGAAAAATGCATTATAGAAAGAGGCCTTTGAATTTCCAATTTTCTGTATTAACGAGAAACGCTGAATGAGCGCACTAATTAAACACCTCATTGTGAAGATTTGGCAATTAATTTCTTCCCAGGTGAAAGCTTATACAGTATGTTAAGAGATTAAACTGGCGCGAAATCTGATATTGAAAAAAATGGACTGTAGTGTCTCCTCTTAAATGGTGAATTAAAGCGTGAAGTCAAGGTTGGGGTTAATAGTCTCGGTGAAATCAATTGTGTGGGTGGGATGTATGGGAAACGTGAATCGTTACAAGCCATTTTTGCTGTTTAATGTGTGCACAATAATAATAAGTTTAGTTCCAGCAGGGTTTATGCTGGTAGCGGCAAGTCAAATTTAATGCTTTTTAATGCCATTTTAATGCCCAAATACTATATTTTAATGCCACAAACACCACAAACGAGAACATATTCAATATTCATTTCCATATTCAACAAAATATTTGATACAACAGACAACTTTTGACTAGAAATACAGTATGATTTCTGCCAAAACTCCAGGTTAGACCCTCATTTTTGTATTTTTGACAAACGTCTGCTGTAAAATTAGGTGAGCAATGTCATTATTTTCCAAAAACCTTTGATTTAATGCCAGTTTGAATTCTATTTAATGCTTTTTAACCTCTTAAGCCCTAGTGTCCCCATTTTTGAGGACTTGCCACTTTTAGAGACAATCCTTGTTTTAATCTATTTTTTAAAGTGTATTTTTTTTCTTGGAAAAACTGTATTTTATGACCAAATATATAAATAGGATCCAAAATTTTCAATTACAAATAACAAATTTGAATTTTTTGGGCCAAAAGGTGCCAAAGTGTGCCCTATTTATTATAATGGGATTCCGCCTAGACTATTTTAAATCGAAACCTCAATAACTTTTCAATTATTTATTGTTACAGATAAACAGTCAATAATTAGCTGTAGTTACTATTTATGATGTTTATTTGCTTCTTTACAATGAAAACAAGCTGCTGACCTGCTGTAATGTGTGGGCTTTTTTTAGGCGGAATTCATATTTTCTGTCTTTCAACCTCAATTTCTCATGCCCACTATGATTTTCTTGAAAATGTTCACATCTACAGTATCCCCACAGACATTCATATCATTTGAGAGCAATATGAACATTTTAGACAATTTACAAGCTGTTAAAAGCCTTCAGAGGATGTACACACAGCAGGGCTTAAGAGGTTAATGACACTGAAGACCTTATTTTTCCACACAATTCATTTAAACCCTGTCCAGTGCAACTAACAGCTAATTCCCCACCAACTTCAGAGTGAGACCAGGGGTTCCAGCAGAGGGGGTCGGGACCTCTCCAGGGTTGCAAGGCACTGAGATGAGGGTCCCAACCTCATAAAATACTTCCTGGTCTGACACTATTTTACCTCATGTTTTGGCTAATGGTAGAGGGAGAAGAAAACTTTCTTTCCACCAAAAAACAACTCATTTAATGATTACACACATGACTCTGAAACAACAAATGATGGTGAAATGAAAAAGCAACTCGATTCCGTGAGGCTGAAACCAAAATCCATTGCAACAATCAACAAAACTTTTCATATTAGATGTGTACTTGACATGTGCACCGAAACTCATTTGGCTTCTGTTGATGCGCTGTCATTGGCATAAACTCTATATGGGCCTTGATTGAGTCCTATTCTCCTCCTTTCTAACTTTTCTTTTCTTCCCCTTCACATGTAATTCTCACCATCCGCATTAGGTTGTATCTCTCACTGTGACAGTAAGCTGAACAAGGCCCTGCTTTGCTATTTCACAAGCATCTCCTCACGCTGTTAGCCATACATGATTTTTATTCATCTGGCCAGCAAAGGTATTCACGAGCCAATACATAACAATGCAAGAAATTACCTTTTTAAAGTTAAATTATGCCCACTTTCTCAGTCCAGACAGTTAAAGAAAAAATCAGACCATTGAATTTCTTAGGTTAGAGTCTGTGCTTTGTGGCAACTCTGAACTCACCGTACTGGAACATAATGACATAAAAGCATAATTGTCCAATTTGAGCCAGTATTATTAAGGATGCTAAAACCGCTTTCAGTATTTTTGGAAGTTCTCCAAGAAAAAAAAAAAAAAAAGTGGTTGCATTGAAGCTTACCGTCAGACAGAAAGTATTCCAGTTCTCCGCTCCTCCCTTCGTCGCCGTCGTAAGCCTGGAGCTGGTAGACAAAGGTTCCCGCGGGGGCGTCTGGAGACACCACAGCCAGGTAGGGGTAGGGCCTCATGCTCCAGTCGGGGACGTTGTCGTTGACGTCGGCGATCCTCAGCTTCACCTTGTTCAGGTACCAGTCTGGGCCTGGAGGGAATGTGCAGAGATAGTAACGGAGCCACAGTTACTCAAAGTGACAGCTGTCATGTACGTGCGCATGTATTGAGGGAGACAAGCAGCCAGAGGAAACCAAAGCACATTCGAGACACAGTCACATATAAGGGGGAAAGGTATGTGATAGAAATCTCCCCCTGCAGCGGCTCACACAACATAATGCAGTGAGATTGGAATAAAATTACACATCTGCAGCATATGATAAGACAAAGGTATAGTTCCAAGAAATCTGGCCACTGTCAAAACTGCAACTTAATTGTCCAAAAAAAACTGATCCAAAGTGATTTATCATTTAGAATCATAGCTGACACAATACTCTGTTCCTTGGAAATAATGTTACTAGATTAAATATCATTGTGACAAAGGAATATAGACAATGAATACTGTAGATTATGTTAGCTTCATTACACTGTAGTATAAAATATACAGTTGGACATAATTCTTGATGCAAAGTGGAGAAAGTGCAGACCAAATGAATATCTTGTCACATGTACATTGTGAAATTTGTTTATCTTAGTCAACAAACCGGGTTTATTATTTATTATTTTTTCTTAAAGCATAGCCGTTAGTAGCTGCTACTAAAATGTTCACTCCTCAAGAGTCACAGGCTACACAATACAATACAGCATTGTCACAGCTGTGTAAAAATGCTGGAAAGGAGAAGGGCACAATTGTAACACAATGTCTGGGTCACAGTCACTAAATGCCTGTTCCCATCCTTTTGTTAGACATTTGTGGGCTGCAGACAGGGCTGGCACTGAATGTCAGCGTTGGTAGTGGTTGGCCATTGTGACGTCACCACTCCGTCTCCATCAAGAATTCCATCTTAGTCTTAAGACCTTGCATTCCCAAGGGTGGCAGCCTTAGCTCCAGTCGCATCGAGCTGGTCTGTGTAAAGCTACCTTGATCTTCCCATGGGGGCCTGGCCGTGATGCCTTATGCCTGCAGGCATTTTGTCGCCTGCACACTGCCTCACTGGAGTGAATAAGAAGATTCCAGGAATCCAATTACCTACTTGCTTTCCCTGAGCCTTGTTAGACAGAGCAGGAGTACAGTAGATCCTAAGGACAGGTGCATAACAGGACAATAAGTGAAGGCTGCCTAATGGCCGTAATGATAGCCAGTGCTATCTGCATAACACAATACAACAATCAAGAAACAATGTTTTAAGAACCTCCTACTGGTAAACCAAATCTGGGGCACATTCGACTGTAGTCTATTCTTGCAAAATAGAGCGAGTCACTGAATAGTCAACTATAAGACACTGTTTCCGTAAATATGGGCTGTGATCTGGTGTCAATGTGGCATGAAGACATGTCAGAAGAGCTGCCAACCAGTTCAGCAGCCTGGGCTCCGCAGAGGCCATCTGCTTCACCCTGGAGAGACAACCCCTGCCAGGACAAACAGAAAACCATGCATGCAGACAGAGCGCACAGACAAAGAGTCGACATACAGGCAGCCGGCACAAACTCCTGCTGCTCAGAACACACCTGACACGAGCATCCCTGCCACTCTTACAAACAAACAACAAACAAACCGTGCACATGTGTGTACAGAGGTTAGCTACCTGCGGACTAAAAGTAACTGTGTTTCTAATCCTGTTATGTAAAAGATCTTGGGCGAAGAACCAAAGGCTATATCTGCACAACAAAAGCTTTAGTGGTATTCTGCCGTCCTAAAATGGTTTAACAAATGAGCTATTGTTTTGTGGAATTGTTTAAGTTTGCATGTGCAACCCACGTAATCCTCATCGCTGCATGAAAGTGTATTTCTCCTCTGAACTACGAACATGCATGGTATGAACATTAGCTGAATCTAATGCTGGTATTCATCTTTTGTATGTTATTCTACAGCAGCACTGGCTTCACTCAACTGGAAAGCACAAAGCCAGCTGACATCACAGCCCCTATTTCTATTTTAACCGGCTTACAGTTAAGATGCATTTTGATGAAAAATGCTATGTGTTGCTCTCTGGACTAGTTGTGGAACATTCACAAGTGAAACACAATAGCTCTAAAGTGTGTGACAGCTCTTAAAAGGATTGTTAGAGGGATAATAACCGAGGCTGGGGCAACTTGCAGCATAGAATTAATCTAGCTTTCTTCACAGCTTTAAAGTTGCACTGCCGAGGGAGAACTTCTGACTCTGATCTGACGATAGTTGGTTTGGGATAAATAGCCACTGTATCGCGGGGGCAGAGAAACCAATCAATGTTCTGATGCTATCGCCTGGAATGTCGACAGCAGCAGTTTATGCAATTTAAGCCAGATGATCCCGCGCTTCAAGATAGAACAATCCGTCCGTGATGAATAAGGAGAAGGGATAAAGATTCTCCTGCAGAGTAGGAGGGTTTAAAAGGCACTTAATCAAAAGGAAATCAGAGCCTAGGCACTTAACATTTAGTTGACTATCAAATCTGTGTGAGGGAAGTGCGCGAGATGTATCCCAGCCTTCTGCTTGTTGGTTGCCTTTGCCAGCCCTGTCTCTGTGGTAATGGCAGAGATGATTTTACAAGGCTCCATCTAATTAGCTTGTTACAGAGAGAGTAATCAAAGCCAAGGCAGATAATGAGACACTATCAGCTCTGGAATTATAATGTAGGACGTACTGTTGTGCACGGCTGCGCATTTGGTGGACAGGTTTCACAGTCTGTATACAGCATGTGTTTTTTTTTTGTTTTTTTTCTCTCTCTCTCTCTCTCGGATACAAAGGTCCAGGGAGTTAGAGATTGGCGGCACTCCACGACACCAAAGCAGCAACGCCTTTGAAAAAGTGGTGGATGAGATTTGATCAAATATCTGGGCAAGTGCTTAGGCTTAGAGGCTCCGGCGGATTTTTCAAAGTAAATAGGCTCTCTGGTGTTACGAGAGAAAGAATGGCCCATAGTCTTCCCCCATACGCACACAATCCCGACAGATAAAAGCGTCCATAATGTATCATAAAAAGGTGGATGACAGGGCTAAGGGAAGACATGGAGCGTGTGTTTGGTTCAGAAGTTCTATATCTCAGCAGGCCATTCTGTTGATGTTTCCTGCTGGTAATCCTCTCCTTGGGTAGACGCTATATAAAGCTACTAAGTGGCTTGGGGGGAATACAAAAAAGAAAAAGAAAGTTGTCTCAAGTGCTCCTCTGCACATATAGTACAGTAGGCAGCCGGAACAGAGCAAGGACACGGTGCGTTTGTGTGGGAAGCGGTCGAGAGGGTGAAGCGGAGAATATATCTACTGGAGGAGGAAGGGGGAAAGAGGGATGAAAGAGGATGGTGCTGAAAGTAGTGTGTGATTCCTTGCACGAAATGAAAAATAACTTTACAGCCAGACATAAGCAGCGGGGAACAACAAAAAAAAACGGCGGATTCTCGGGGCGTCCGTGTTCAGCCGGGCGAGCCGAGCGTGCAGAAAATTAAGACGCACACACATAGTCGTATAATTAATATCAGGGATTTGTTATGGTTCCCTTGTTGCTGTGGCGTCCATTGAGGGAGGTTATTAAAAATCAAACATTTCTGCGGCGGGAATTAAACGAAACGCATCTACCAGCATAAACATCAACGGCCCGTGCGAGACCGTGCGGGGTTTTCAGGGGTGCCTTTTTCATCAAGCCGAGTTGAATGGAAAGCGAATATCAGCTCAATGGGGGAGTAATAAGGTACATTAACCAAATGTTTGCTGTGTTAAAGAGGCTCTATTCTAAGCCGCCCACCACGCCGTCCCCCCAGCGCTCAAAGCGGAGTATGAGGCCGTCAGCAGGAGATCAGCGTGCACTTCAAGAGCAGGGGACAGGAATCTATTAACTCCTGGATGCTGGCTGGCACCTGGCTCGCACCCACCAGCCGGACTGTCTCTGAACGGCTGACACACACACACAAGCCACGTGAACACCCGACCTGGCATTTAAAAACCTCGCTGTAATTACACGGAGGAGACGCAGTCGAATTCTGCACGTTTGGAAGTGCAACCCCGCTGGTATGGATATGACAAAGTGTTCAATTAAAAAGGCTGAAGGTAGCTCACAGTTATTCTATATGCATTATAAACAGGATTTGGGAGTAAATCACACAGCGAAATTGTTGCATATGTAAATAATAAATTAGTCACGCAGAGTCAGCCAAATAGCCCGGGCATGACATGAATGCAATGTGTACATGGCACCGGCATGAAGATTAGACTTTGGATAGATTAGACTTTTAGACTTAGGTTACAAGGCTTTTCTGTGTAAAGATGCAATATAGGGGCAGTTTCAAAATTATAGTGATTGATAATAGTAATAACATATGCTAGAGCAAAGACCAATTTTAATTCTGTAAGCAAACTTCAATATTGGTTGCAACATAGAATGTGTAATGTGATTACAGGGTTTTCTCCTTCGTCTTTTTATCCCACATGAGCTAGTTTACCATATGTTACTTACTGTATGCTAAAGGCCATGTACTCATTTTCTTCATGGTAGTGGAATGAAATTTGTTTGGCTTGCATTCTATCGACATGTTGTCAATATGCAAAATCATAAAATAAAAACATTTGTGGAAAAAATATACAGTAAAGTTTGGAAACACTTTTCTTATATTGGTTTTTCTTTATTTTGAACACTATGTCCATTGTATGATTCTCATTGAAGGCATTAAACTATGAATGAACACATGGAATTATGTAGGAAACAAAAATGTTTCATATTACAAATTCTTCAGAACTGGCACCGTTTCTTCTTGTCACCAATGAGCTTCATGGTTTTCAACAGTTTGTGAAGTGATTTCTGGTGAATACATCGTGAAACTCACTGAGGAAATGTCAAAAGTGTGCAGACCATCAAAGGAAAAATCAGCTATTTTGAAGAATCTATTTCAACCTTTTTTGTTTAAAACATAATTTATAGGGCTTTGCTCAATATCGTAACGGCAATACTTATATCGTTACGGAGCACTTGACGATACGCGTATTGTATCGAGGCACCTGTATCGTGATTAACCCCTTAAACCCCCGCGTGCCAAATTTGGGTCCTGTAGGGTATAAGAGGTTAAAGCTGTTTTGCTTGACAGTCCATTCAGTTGCAAATTAATCAAAGTGGACACTTCTAACATAGAAGTAAGCACCATCTCGAAGGCCAAATTAAACTCCTGGGAGCTCTGAATTTGAGCACCCCTGGCTTAGATAATGTTCTGGGTCTTTATTTGCACAGGACTCGGTGAAGTGGAGGCAGGGATCTCTAAACCTTTCAGAAAAATCTGTCAGTTGCCCCAAAAATGATCAATATTGCCGACTTTACGTTTCTTTACAGTGGACCTGAGTTTTTATGTTTTCAAATCACAATTGAATCATCAAATTTTTCGTATTTGATGGTGCTTTTGTCAACTATTTTGGGCCCACTGCGCCTTGTGTGTCCAATTTGGGTCCTGTGGGGTATAAGAGGTTAATTAAATCTGCTTGTTTTACCCCATGGTTTATTCAACACATCACAACACGCTCACTAACTGATCCAATTGCAGGTTTCAGTTGCTAAACATATTTAGCATAATAAAAACTACTATTTATTGTACCTATGCAATCATTTTCTTCAGTTTCTTTCAATCAATCAATCAATCAAAACTGTATTTATAAAGCGCTTTTCATACAAAATGCAGCTCAAAGCGCTTTACAGATTAAAAACACATTAAAACAGATCATTCAATTACACCCCCACCCCACATATTTACATGTACATTTAACAGACAATTGTCACACTCATCAGTATTCGCACGCTCATCCAAATGCGCGCACACAGATGCACGGGCACACGGACTTACA